>VMDR010006770.1:0-43748 GCA_007922815.1 Macrotus californicus
CTGAAATTTCTTATCTACATGGGAAAGTGAGTCCGTAGGTTCAGGGGAAATGGCTTATGCTACAGCGTGGACGGAGGACGTCATGCTCAGGAACACAGCCAGGCACAAAAGGACAAAAACGCATGATTCGATTTGTACGAGGTGCAGCGTGGCCAACGTCAGACGGAGGGCGGGCTGCGGGTTGCCAGGGGCTGGCTGCAGGGTTCGTGGAGCAGGAAGCTATTACTTAGTGACAGTCTTCCCTTTTTTGTTTTTTTTTCCCGACCCCCCACTGTCTTCCCTTTTATAAGAAGAGTTACAGAGATAAATGGCAGTAATGTTTGCACAACATAATGAATGTCTCTATTGCCACTGAACTGTATACCTTTAAATGGTTAAGATGGTAAGTTTTGTTATGTATATTTTACCACAATGAAAAAAATTGGAAAAAGTAAGAAGTGAGCTTTGAAAAAAATTAAGAAGACTGACGATGCTAAGCGCCACTGAGGACTGGAGCCACCGAAACTCCGTGCCACTGCGCTGTGGGCGAGCGGGTTAGTGCCCGCACTGGAAGACTGGGAGCCTCTGCTGACACTCAGTGTGTGCCCGTCTTCTGAGCTACCCAATCATTCCCAGATAAATATGCTGTATGTGCACCAAAAGGCATGTACAAGAATGCTAATAGCAGCCCTATTCAAAACCCAAAACTACAAAATCTCAAAGGTGGATTAAAGTCAGAATGGGAAAGAAATTATGGGACACTCATGCAATAGACATACACAGCAATGAAAAAGCTACAAGCAACATGAATGGATCTCATAAACATGCTGAATGAAAGCCAGACCCAAACCTGATTCCCAAAAGTACAAAACAGTTAAAACTAATTTTTGTTAACAGTGATTTTCCTGGGCAATAATAGGGGAGGGGCTAGCAGTGACTGCAGGGGACACAACTGAGACTTCTGGGGTTCCAGTAACGTTGGGTCAGTTCAGGTGCTGAGTACGTGGTGTGTTCAGTTTGGGAATTCGTCAAACTGGACCTTCTGTGACATGTGCTTTTGTCTACATGACTCTACGTACTTTCTAATACTGCAATTTTTATAGTGCTCACACTGTGCAATTCCATTTACACAAAATCAAAAACAGGAAAAATCATCTATGAGGCTGGAAGTCAGAGAGAAGCTCGGACAGTAGTTACCTTTGAAAAGAGAAACTCAAGGAAGGTAGCGAATGGGAGGGAAAGGGGGTATGGGGTTCTGGTAACTGTCTGTTTCTCTATTGGGGACGCAAGTGGGTTCACGTCTAAAAATGTATCAGGCTGTGCCATTATGATTTATACAGTTTTCTGTGTGCATGTTTTGTATCATTTAAGAAGTTCATTACAAAAAATAAGAGTAGAAAAGAAAGAGAGAATGATGTCAGCAACAGGGTAGACGAGGAAGCTCCAGGCCCTCCTTTCCCTGTGGAGACACTGAGGTAACAACAGTGTTCGGACCAGGATACCCTTGCGAGGACTCCAGTGACCGGCTCGGAAGCCATAGCACCGAGTCCAGCAGACAACCCAGACAACATTACAGAGCTCCCGGACAAGAAGCAGCTAAAGATGTTCTTCGCCACCAAACCAGAGTCACAAGAAATGCTAAAGAGACTTCTGTAAGAAGAACAACAAGATACCAAAAATATGAATAATAAAATGGCAATAACTACATAAATGTAAATGGATTAAATGCTCCAAGCAAAAGGCACAGGGTGGCTGAATGGGTAAGAAAACAAGACCCTTGCATATGCTGCCTCCAAGAGAATCACTTCAGATCCAAAGATACAACAGACTAAAAGTAAAGGATGGAAAAAGGTGTTTCACGCAAATAGAAACAAAATAAAAGCTGGACTAGCAGTACTTAAATAAGACAAAACAGACTGTAAAACAAAGGCTATAGCAAGAGACAAAGGACATTTCATACTTAACAGCCACATACAATACAGAAACAACCTAGGTATCTATAAATAGACAACTGGACAAAAATGTAGTGTATGTACAATAGAATATTACTCAGCCATAAAAAAAGAATGAAATCTTACCATCTATAACCACAGGGATGGACATAGAGGGCATTATGCTAATGAAATAAGCCAGACAGAGAAAGACAAATACCACGTGATTTTACTTACATGTAGAATGAAAAAAAGAAAAAGGAACAAACAAAACAAAAACAAACTCATAGATAAGATGAGCAAACTGCTGTTTGCCGGACAGGAGCAGGGCTGGGGGCTGGCTGAAAAAAGGAAGGGGGTGAGGGAGCGCACACCGGTGGTTACAGAGCCGTCATGGGCAGGGAGGGAACAGCGTGGGGAGCACGGTCACTCCGGACCCCGTTCTCCAAAGGCAAAGTCTCAGATCATGGGACAGGCACTGACAGAAACAAGGGAGGTCTAAACCTGAAAGACACCAGTTACGGGAGAGCAAGAAGGATGAACGGGGCAGGGAGCTTCTGAGTGTTTCTAAAAAATGACAGTGGCACTGCCAAGGTCTGCGTGCCCCCTCAAGGGTTCCCGGAGCCCATTCCCAGCCCCAGCTCTCTCTGTATGTGAGAGAAGTAGCACAAGTTCTCCAGGCTTTTCCCAGCTGTGAAACAAGGCAATGAGTTCTTGCGAGCGCTGATAACTAAAGAAGTCTGAGGCACACACGGCAGACCTTGTAAGCAGCTGAGTCTTCACCCCTCTCTTCAGCCCCAAATACTCAACCCCTGGCACAAGGGAGTTAGTCACATCTTTACTGCAACACGTTCCATTCATTCGTCTCTAACGTACCTGGCACGGAAGCTTATTTAGTGACCTCAGATAGTCTTTGTCCAGAATACAATTTCCAAGTGCATTGCCAAAGCTTCTAAGGGTAAGAAATAAAAAAAGAAACAGGGTTGAGGGTTATTACATGTGAGTATTGGAGAACAGAGCTACAACTCAGTGCAAGTTGCTTCTCAATGGCAGCAGAAGAATGGGCCCTAATATGCCTTCAACACTGGTTACTGAGCACCTGCCACGTTCCTGCATGGGATTAGGTTGTCAGAATACAGTGGTGGCCCTAACAGTCACAAATCCCTGTCCTCAACGAGAGGCGATGAATAAGACAAGACTAAAAAAACATTCACAAAACCCCATTATACATCCTGATGTGCAGCTCAAATTCCAGAGCAGAGATTTTTCTCCCCTGAGGACTGCTCCAATTCCCCAATAATAATGAGCCACACACAATCAGGGGCACGGTCCTCCAAGACTGAAGTTCTTTACTTGGTATACACATACTCCTTTACTGGCCATGGTACTGCACATTTTTGGTGCGTGTTTATACATGTATTTTTCTGGTGACCCAATTCACCTCATATCTCAAAGGGATCTATGACCCAAAGAGGTTACTAACCCCACTCTATGTAAGTAAGTGACATATGCAAAATGAGGAGGTGTTTAGGTGTGTTAAAGAGAATGAAGAAGCTATCTATGTACTCATGTGGAAAAGTCCCCGAATACATTACTGAGTAGAAGAAAAGTGAGTGCAAAATCAAGTACAGAACGGAGAACGCAGTATTCCATCACTTAGCCCCAAAGAGGACACCAAAGCATGAAGTAGCACGGGGAAAATACAGGAGAGTAAGTAGGAAAGCAGGGCAGACGTAAGTATTTTGATTTTT
Source organism: Macrotus californicus (assembly GCA_007922815.1). Lineage (NCBI taxonomy): Eukaryota > Metazoa > Chordata > Mammalia > Chiroptera > Phyllostomidae > Macrotus > Macrotus californicus. Next base: position 3,662 of record VMDR010006770.1, read on the forward strand.
GAACAACGTGAATATATTACCTTTTCAAAGAAAGCAAAACTGCTTTGAAACCAGCACTGAAATGCAGCAGAGCAGATTCCGACCCCTTGCGCATACCTCAGTGCTCGCTTCAGCCCGTCTGTCACTGCCTCCTTCCTGGCCTTCTCCAAAGACAAGGCTTTTGACTTGAGGCCCTCACTCACACCATAGCCCACATCTTCATGATATGAACCATCCTGGAGGTAGAGAAGGAGCTCAAAGTCTAACCTGAAACTCTGCGGTCAGGCCTTTGGCTCTACAGCTCTTCTTTTCCTCTAGCGGCAGTGCTCGGACTGGGCACGTGTGACCCAGGGCCCTGCTAAAGGGCCCGTAGGCACCGAGTTTAAGGGAATCAGTGTCCAGTGCTATTCCCTAGACCTGACTGCTTGGAAATGCAGCTGTGGTCGTGACAAATCTCCTCTCCCACTTCCTCTTTTACCTAAAAAACGCGCATATCCAACCCACCCCACATCTCACTCAGGTGCTCTACCCAGACGCATAAAAACCCTGGGACACCAAATTAAAGGAAAACTTTAAGTCCTGTATGTAACAGACTCTAATGATCGGACAGGAAACCCTTCCGCAAGTCACATGGTACCCACTTTTTGACTTTCGCCAACAGCGAAGGTGGAGCTGGTCAAGCTGTCTGCGTGTGGAGAACTGAATGGAGCTCCTGGTGATAGCACTCTACGACTCTGGAGTGCGACTCAGAGAGCTGAGTGACACTGAACAGAACTCTTTCTCTTCCCAGTTCATTTATGTGAATTCAGTTTTTCAGTACTGCTCATAAAAATAGGTCCGAATAGAATTAACGCTGAATGTTCTGTCTAGGAATGACATTCAACTATGGATATATAAACTACACAAAAAGAAAAAACCAGCGTCATCCACGTCATTAAAAAATGCGTTTTCCATAAAACTTTATTTTTATTAAGTATAAAAGTTTGGATGAAGTTATGCTGTCTCTTCCACACAAACACAATTGAGGGTCAACTGTGTGCTAATGACCCTGTAACAGTTAGTCATCCAGAAGAAAGCTTTTGTTATTTTAGAGCCTTCGGGTCACTGGAAACTCACCCCCAAAATTTAATTTTATACACACGCACAGACACAGAGGCAGAGAAGAATGATCAAGTTAGTAATTAAAAAAGACTTCAATGATAAATATATATTATATTAGGGTAAAAGCTAGTAGAGAAATAGAATGGAAGTATGAGTTCAAGAAGAAACAATGTCAAATTTCTTATGATTAAGGAATAGCTTGCTTACGTATTTTTTAAATGGATGACAGTATTTAATCCTCTATGATATTTAGAATCATTTGGTACATTATAAAAAGATACAACAGATTTATTTCAGAATGTCAAATTTCACAAAATTTCATATGCCTAAAATTATACTCTTGCAACTATTTATATTTATGGTGAAAACTTTTAAGTGTCAACTTAAAAATGTACAGAGAGCAGAGGTTTTCAAAATCTTTTTAGGGGCCACATGGGAAAGCATGTTTGACTCCCAGCATCCTACGGAAGATTGGCTGGGACCCAGCTAAGGGCCCGTTCTCCAGCCGGGCTGTCCCGCAGCCCACAGACCCCCTACCTGCTCATTCATTTTCACCACCCTCCTGACTCTTGGAGGCAGCAAGTCAATTCCATCACCCTCACCTTCAACTGGACTCTCACAAACGCACAGACTCCCACGTAGAACTTGCCGTTGTTAAGATCAACAAAATCTAGGAGTGGGAAAGAAAACCAGTAGGAGAAGATACTGATCCCTGGGCTTCACCCATATTCTTCCTGCTGGAAACCAAATATACCTACCCGACATCCTCCCCCACAAAGTACTCTTATTGGGAAGCAGACAATGCCAAGTAAGGGAGACGAGAAGTCACCAGTGCCAGGAAGCACACTCACCGACATTCTGTTGTGTGATGGAGTGGGCCCAGCCATTGTAACCGAACATCTCATTGGCCAGATTAATTACCCGGTGACCCTCAATGTAACACACCTGAAAAAAAATTAAAGAAAAACAAGCTTGTTAAAATTTCTTGCCATACTTATATGTATATCAAAATTTACTTAATTTACTCCTTACCAGCTTTTTTGGTAAAATCAGCCTTAAATATTCCAGGAAAGATTCTCAGTGAACTTATTTCAAAGACCCTTCCCAAAGGAGCCAGTTAGAACGAATGTTCTGCCTGGAGGGATTAGAATCAGGGGTAAAGATACCCACTTGCCTAACAGTTTCCAAAACTCAATTTCCAAAAAAGTACACATCTCAGGTTGACGTGTGTTGCAGAGGGCCAAAAACACGCACAACAGTTAGAAACAAATGGTAAGAGACGTATTTTTAAAAGATTGTGTAAAAATCCTATGATGGCAGGTATATAAGTCTCAAGACAACCCTTAGGTCACTTGAGATGACAATAGAGGCCAGAAGCCATCCCCTCCCAAAGACACTAGGAAACATCAGGTAACCATGAACAAGAGATCTTCTGAATCCATGAGGACCCAGAGAGGGAGGCAGCAAGATCACCCGAGGAGTCAGCCACATGGGCACCCGCTGTTCAGGTGCACAAACTCTCCTACCTTCTGGCCTCCTCCAGCCATGCGGCTACTTATGTATTCTGGGCCCAGCCTCTGCCTCAGAGCATTCTGGATGGCCTGGTACTCTTCTGCTGTGTACTGATACTACAATACAGAGAGAAACTTAAATTGATATTTCTAATACTTTACGTGAGCAAGTCTCCAAGTTTTTGGACTCCACACTCTCTTACACACTTCAGAAGAATCACGGACCCTAAGAGCTGCTGTTTATGTGGGCTCTACCTACCGATGTGAGGAATTCAAACTGACCCACAACCCACTAGCCAGCAGAGCAGTATCACTACACGCTGTGCAGTCTCTGGAAAGCTCCACTGCTCACTCATGAGAACGAGAATGAAAACAAGGAAGCAGTATTTCAGTATTATCATGAAAATAATTTTAACCTCATGGACTCTGAAAAGATCTCATGGATCCCCAGGGGTCACTGAACCACATTTTGAGAACCACGGCCTTAGATGTTACCACCATCCCTACAAAACTTTCTCAAGCCAGAATTGGGAAACTAAAAACCCCCACTTCCAAGTCTGCAGATGACATTTATGCAGGCAAAGGAGTAGAAGAGAGAAAACCGACGGGAGTCTTCCTTCCACGGTCTTCTCCAAAGTTGTGTGCCTCTTCTTCCATGGAACATTTTCCCATCCCACACAGATGAATATACTACAGCACGTTTGGGTTTCTGTCCCCGTGGTGGTTTTCCCCTTTGCCCCATTTAGATGGAACACATACTCACAAACAGATCTCCGGTAAAGAATTTGACTTTACAAAGCAAGAATGTCTTTTATATGCACAGATATCGCTATACAGAATGACACCAGAAACTCTGGATGCCTCTAACAGAGAACTGGGTAAGAGGTGGGCAGGAGTGACAGGGAAATAGTAAAACTGTTCACATACAGCCTTTGTTTCACTCTGAATGTTGTATCATATGAATACGTAATCTATGCAAAAACTAAATAAAATTTAAAGCTAAATGTAATCCGCAGTACTATTCATCTTTTGATGTTAACGTTCCAAAATGCCCTGAGAGTTCATCAAAGGCTCCAAAATCATACATGTAAAGGAAAAACTAATAACAATAAAGAGCTTACACATATGTACATGGCGGTGCTCTACTAACTGCTTCCTCATAGCTTTTCCAGTTAACCTCATTCTTCGCAGGTGTGAAAAACTCAGTTACCTGTCCAAAGCACAGTACAGAGCTGCTACCAGCAGAAGAAGGAAAGCTGTCACGGCCTCCAAGAATTGCTTCCTCAGCCCCAGACATGTTGATTCTGGTTGACTTCTATATAAACAGAAGATTAAAAAAAGACCTCAAAGAATGCTGAAGGCAAGACGCCCCACTAAAAATCAGATCAAACATCTACATACGATATCCTATGAGTCACTTTACACGCTTGGACACACGGCACCAGCCAAGGGCTAACTAAGTTCCTCAGTGCTTAGCTACAATCTCACACTCCTGAAAATCCTTTAGGGGCTGCTGCTACTTTTCTGCTAAATTTTTTGCTAGGGTGGTAGTGCTATTAAAGGTTATATTTTTTATAATGAGAGTGCATTATAAATATACATTACAATTACAGTGTTTATAAATGAAAACGTCAAAATTATAAAACACTATAAAGGAGAGCAAACAACTTATTACCTACTACATGTGCAACATGTCCCTGGCCTCCGTGGGGTGAACGAAAAGACGTAAGCCTCAGTAACGGGACTGCGTGCCAGGAGCTGACAAGCTCGCTGGTGGGAGAAGACTAATAAACACAAAAACAACGAAGGAGCAAGAGAAGGTGACACAGAAGACCCCTCACACTCAGGAATCAGCCCAGTTTGGTCCCGCGCAGCCTCAGCTTCACCCGGAACTTGTTAGAAACCTGAAACCTCAGGCCCACCGCAGGCCTACAGAGTCGGAAGGTAGATGTGAGGCCCAGGAGTTAGTGCTCGGCCAAGCCTACCAGGTGACTTTGCTGTAAGCTCAAGTTCAAGAGCCGGTGAATCAGACTGAGGCTGTGCAAACTTATAATCCATCAGAAAACAGAGCTACCCTCGGAAAAAGCACCTGCAGCTGGCTGACCCGCTTACCTGATGCTACTACACCTGTCTCAGATCAGATTCAAAGTCGGTGCCTCAGCAAACTCAGATGTTGTAAAGCTTCAGATTTGCTAACAGAGCTACAAATCTATGAGTGTCAAAAAGTTATCATTCTCCACATGGCACTATAACATGATGTTTAAGAGCCCAAGTCCAAGTGTCCGTTTCCGGCTCTCTCACCCTCTAGGTGCTTGACCAAGGGAAAAAATCACATAATCTCTCTAAATGATGTTTTCTCATGTAGAAAATGGAGATAATAACAGCACTGTAAACATTCACTCAATCTTTTTTTACTGCATGGAACTGCATTAGAATAGTGCTGGGCACACATAAAGTACTAAAATGTTATTGCTAAATTCATGGTAATTTTCTTATGTACATGATGAGCAAAATGCAGAAAACTTAAATGATCATAAAACATCGCATTTCAGCTAAGAATGATAAATTTATCTATAATATCACTAAAAAGTAGGATAGTGGCTGAAACTAGGATCTAAAACTGATACATCAAGAAATAATGGAATAAGGACATTATGTGGAACGCAACTAACCAGAAAGGCCAGAACAGCTAAAAGAATGCAGCACGTCTGAGTGTGAGGAGTGGCAATGGGGAGAGAGGGCAGCAGGAACCTCCTTTTACAAAGTTTATAGCACTATTTGATTTTCAAACATGTTCATGTATTATTTTAACAAAAACAAAAATAAAAATGTAAATACCTCCTCCATAAAGCAGGAGTCAACAAACTTTTTCTGTAAAAGCCAAACAGTAAATATTTAAGGTACTGCAGGCTATCTACTCTCTGCCACAGCTACTCACCTTTGGGGGTTTAGCATGAAAGCAGCCATGAACAATATGTAAATGAAGGGGCACGGTTGTGTTTCCATAAACTTTTTTTACAAAAAGAGGCGGCAGAGACTTGACCCACAGGCCATAGTGTGCCAGCTCCTGCTATAAAGCATGCACTGATCATTAGAGTCACATGTGGCTCAATACCCAGGTCCATTGGGCAAGTTACTTAAATTGGGTAATTACTTAACCTCTCTGTGCCCAAGTTTCCTCATTAGTAAAAGGGAATATTAAGAAAATCAACTGCATAAATTTATCATATTAAAATGTTGTGGTAACAGCAGCATCCAAGACTCATCATTGGATGCTAACAGTTGTCGGGGAACAGGAGATTCACCAAGTCTCAAATGAGCTCCTGTCAAACAAAAGGGTATGCACATTGTGAAGGGACTTAATGCCACTGGGTTACATACTTTAAGATGGTTAAATAAATTTTATGTTGTGTATATTTTACTCTATGAAGAAAGGAGGGAATTGATTAACACGGAGAAGGTTTGTATCTCGTTTCCTCCATGATCTAATGCAATCTGGTGGCTTTGTCCTCATAGCTGCGACATGCAGCACAGGTGACCTCCAGAGTCATCGAGGCAGGGGTGAAGAGAGTTGGAGTCACACCAGGTCATAGCTGCCTTAGGCCAGAGGCAGAGAGAACTTGTCACATGGCCCCAACTTAATTGCAATGGAGGCTGGGAAATGTAAGAAAGCATTTGAATATTTGGTGAGTGCTGTCTCTGTCTCATCCATTTTCTGTCACCCTGATTCGGCTCCTAGAAGGTGGGGGATTCCTCCTGGTTTACACTGGTACCCCTGGTGACTAGCACAGCACCGTATCTATAGAGGGGATCAGGGACCTAAGTGTCTGGTTAGTAATTAAATTGATAAATGAGGGAATGAATGAAATGTTGGGTTGGCCAGAAAGTCCGTAGGGTTTCTTCCATAAAATAAAAGACGTATTTTTCATTTTCACCAATAACTTTATTGATTTGGATTTTTTAGTATGTCAGTCATCTCCCGTGTGGTGTGATGTTGATTGTTCTCAATGAATGTCTCGATTTGGTCACTGTCAACTTCAATTGGTCTACCCGACTGTGGGGCATTGTCCAGAGAGAAATCTCCAGCACGAAACTTTGCAAACCATTATTAACAAATTCACTCAGTCATAGCACCTTCTCCATACACTGTACAATCTTTTTTTGCATTTCAGTTGCATTTTTACCTTTCTTGAAATAATAAAGCAAAATATGCTAAAAATGTTGTATATTCTTTTGTCTTCAAAATGGCTACACAAAAATTCACCGATTTTGATTAACTTTTTTTTAATGCACGCTGATATGACAGCTGTCACAATACAATCTAACAAAATTGTTTTGAATGAAGTTAAAGATAACTACGTGCTACTACAGCCATGTTATGGAAAAAACCAACTTTTGTCCAACCCAATACATAGGGCAGGATATATAGACAAAGCACGTTTTTTAATTCTTCTTCTGAATTGCCTAGAATTTTTTTATATTTTTTTATTCTTGTTTATTCTAATTCTTTAGACACTAATTTATAAGGCAATAGTTGTACTTCTTACATTTATTTATTTATTTATTTATTTAAAGATTTTATTTATGTATTTTTTAGAGAGGGGAAGGGAAGGAGAAAGAGAGGGAGGGAAACATCAATGTGTGGTTGCCTCTCGTGCGCCCCTTACTGGGGACTTGGCCTGCAACCCAGGCCTGTGCCCTAAACTGGGAATCGAACCAGTGACCCTTTGATTCACACGCTGGCACTCAACCACTGAGCCACACCAACCAGGGCGACACTTCCTATGTTTAAAAAGCAGCTTGTTGCTACTTTTCCAAGTAGTATCATAAAAGATTCAACCTTCTGTTAAAGAAAAGGACAACCCTTATCTGTGCCCCTAAAATAAAACACGGAATCACTCTTTTTCCCAGTTTCTACTTTGAAAAAATGTTTACTGCTCTGCCTTCCTTTCTAAACTGTTCACAACTATTTTCCTATTATAAAATTAAAATATATTTTTATAGAAAGTTTTTATCATATATCAAGAAATACAGGTGGAAGTAAAATTTGGTTGGATCCACACCAGCAAGAGATGGCTGCTATGTTTTTATAAGTGACTGTGTTTGTGTGTGTAAGTGTGTGTTTTTTAAACAGAAGTAGAATCCAAATGTATCAGACACATTTTATGCGGCAGCATTGCAAGTCTTCTCGGCGTTGGCTGTCTGGGGTCCCTGATTACTTTTTTCATTTCCGCTGATTAGGCAGACCAGATGTGCATGGGTTCTAACCAACTACACATAGGCACAACCCAATGGTCCCTTACGTCTTGCTCACGTTAGATGCCTCTCACCTTCCCGTGGGACCCACCTGATGCCCACACGTGTAAAATCTGAGAGTTCTAGGGAATAAATGTATCATGGAGCAAAGCTTTTACCAATGAGACACAGAAGCTTAGGGGCAAGTCTTCTCCTTCCTTTGGGTAGACTGTCCTGGGACGCAGTGCTTTATGCACCCTCCTAGAGACAGCGTTAGGGAATCAAGCAATCAGTTGTATGCTTGTTACCAGGGGGTGGCCAGCTTGGAAACATACCCTGGAACTGATTTAATCTTCCATCTCTCAATTCCCCTTTCCCTCACCTCTGCTTCCTGGAATTGTACTTCCTGAAATCATAATGGCATATAAGTTTTTGCCTTAAGCTCCAGGTTCTGGGGAACCCAGGTAGAGCAGACACTATGAATGCTCTGCCTTTTATCCCTTCAGCTCCTACCACAGTAGGGTGCCCTGGCCTAACTTCCAAGTGCCAACATCTGCATCTCTCCCTAAAGGCACCCTTTGGCATTCAGGGCCCATTTTGCACCTGTTAATGGGACATTGGAAGCTCCAGAGAATTGATGTCCTTGGGAGTAGCCTCAAACAGTGACTGACAGGAAATGGTGTCTAAAGACCCCACATTTCTTACCGTTTCCGTGAGATAACACAGAACATGAGTTCTACACGGGCCCCAGAGTTCCCCAGTGAAACTGGGTTTGGTTGCCCGTCAGTGGCAACTGGCTTGACAACATGACTTTGTTGAATAACTTTTCTTTCCCATCTCACTTCTCTCCTCCGCCACTAAGTCCTGGGCTTATCTCCCAAATAAACTACTTGTGCTTGAAGAAGACATGTGAGGAGTGGACGGCTGAGTGGCAAAAGATACCTTTACAATAGAGAAATCTAGCAGGTAACCACCTTGATGAAGTAATTAAACATAGCGTCACCAATAATAGTCAAATCACATGTTTCCTGAGGGATGCACTGAGAAGGTCACAGCATCACTAGGTAGTATTCTAACTGAGCTAATCATGACTCTGGTCATGAGGAAATAATCAGACAAGTTCAAATCTACAAGGCCAGACTCTTCAGAAATGCCCATGTCTCAAAAAACAAAACAAAATAAAACAGGAAGTCTAGCAAAGTCTTCTATCTTAAAGGAGACTAAAGAGACATGATAACTGAAACGCTCTGTGTGACCCTTGACAGGACTTGACATTAGAAAAATGCTATGAAGGATGTTATTGGGAGAACAGGCAATCTGGTGACAGACCGCATATTACCTGCTGGTGTTTTATCAGTGTTAAACTTACTGAGTGGTGATAACTATATCATAATTATGTAGGAGATAGATGATAAAAGAGAGTAAGTTGGTGTGTTTTCTGCAACTTTCATATCATTCAACTAAAAAAATGTGTGTGTGCACGCATGCTCGAAGAGAGGAAGAGAAAAAGATAAAGCAAAGAAACAAACTTATGAATCTAGGTAGAAGATATGCAGGTATTCACTGTGTAACTTTCCTGACGTCTTCAAATTCTTCAAAATAAAATGTTAGGAAAGTCTTCCTGAATGTCAAGTTTGTGGCAGCTACATAAATCCAAACATCCCAATACATCCTCAAAAACTACACAGACCAACAAGAAAACAACTAAAATCACAAATATCCTGTCTCTTCTACCATAATGAGAAGACTGAAAACACTACAAGCTTCAACTAGCCTGGAAGTAGAAAAAGTGTCCATCAATTTCTGGTGGAGATACTTCTCAAACTCTCATCCCAAGTCTTTACAGAGAGCAAGGTGGGCCCCGGTGGGAAGGGAACTGCTTAGAAGAGAGAAGAGGATGATGGAGAGCCTAAGTGGAATTAAAATCACTCCTGGAGAAAGAAAACCCACAAGAAGTATGAAGACACTGACAAAGCGTTCTGGTAGACCGGAGTAGTCTAGAACTCGGTGAGGCAGTCTTGGAACGTCAATGTTTCTGCAGAGAAGAGGTTTAAAGGAAGGTGGGAATCCCGTTGAAGCTGTTCTGTAAAGGGAAAAGAAGGGGAAAGATAGGGTCCTGTGTAATACAAGAGAAAATTCAAAAGTCAGAGGACATGCCACCACCTCCCCACCAAAAGCCTTCTGCTCACTACACTTAAAAAGCAACAGGAACTGCTCTTGAACCAGGAATCTCATAAATCATCCCAACTGTCAATCCTGTTCTCAGAATGAAAAAAGAGTCAGTGAACTTGAAGACTGAAAACAACGAAACAGCTTCAGGGTTCTGTGAGATAATAACAAAATGGTTAATGTGCATATAACTGAGGTCCCAAAAGGAAAGAATAAAGATGGTGGAAAAAATTATTAAAAAAAAATAATGGCTTGGAATTTCCCAAGTTGGAAGACAGGCATAAATGTGTACATTTATGAAGTGCAGCAAACCTCAAAGCAGGATAAAGATAAAGAAAACCTCATCTAAACCCATCATAGGCAAACAGCTAAAAACCCAAAATAAAGAGAGTATCTTGACAGCAGTCGGAGAAAAATGGCACATTATGTACCGAGTACCAACACCAATGATGGCTCTATCGACAACAGAGCTTTAAAAGAGCACTTAGGGGGACATTTTAGGAAAGACAGGCAAGACGGCTGCGCTGGAAGCCAAACAGTACTAACAGGAAGAAGACCTAAATAAAAAGGGAGCTGTACCACGATCACCTATTTGAAGACTCAATACTGTTTAGGTGTTAATTCTTCCCAAATTAATCCAAAGATCCCATGCAATCCCAATCACAAGCCTATTGGTATTTTTTGGAGCAACTGATAAGATGAGTCTGATATTTATGTGGAAAATGCAAGGGATCTAAATTATCCAAATCAAACTTCCAAAACAACAACAAAGTTACTGACCTACACTACGTGATTTCAAGACTTAGGGTAACAGCACAGTAATTACTGGGTAGGCCAAAACATCTTTCTAGTTTTCTCCATAAAATAAAAGACACAGCAGTTTTCATTTTCACCAATAACTGTATTGATTTGGATATTTTGAGCATGTTGCTATCTCCCACTATTTGCTTCCAGTGGGTAGAGGCCAGGGGTGCTGCTAAACATCTTCCAAAGCATAAGACAGCCCACAGCAAAGAATTATTTGACCAAAATGTCAATAGTACCAAGAAACTTCACAAAACACTTTTGACACATTTGATCAGTCACGGCACCTTCTCTATACATTGCACAAATCTTTTTTTTGCATTTCAGTTGTGTTTTTACCTTTCTTGAAATAATAAAGCATGATACGCTGAAAATGTTACATATATTCTTCCATCTTCAATATTAAAATGGCCGCACAAAAATTCACCAATTTGATACATTTTTTTAAATGCACATTGATATGACAACTGACACAATACAATCTAATAAAATTGTTTTGAATGAAGTTAAAGACAACTAAGTGCTACCAGAGTCATCGTGCAGAAAAAACTAAATGAACTTTTTGGCCAATCCAATCCAATAGTATGGAACCAATAAGGATTAATCAGTGGAATAGGAAAGGGAGTCCACAGCCCTGGCCAGCCATCGCCTGCTATTGCAAGACTGTGGTTCGAGCCCCAGTCAGGGCACATACAAGAAACAACTAATGAATGCATAATAAGCAAAACAAAATCAACGTTTTTTCTCCATGCCCCACCAAAAAACATTTTTTTAAACAAAAGAGAGTCCAGAAATCCACTGCCATTTATTTAGTCATCTGAATGTTAATAATGGTACCAATGCAATACAATGGCTTTTTCTAACCTCACCCAAGGATATGTTCATTGATTTTAGAGGGAGAGGAAAGGAGAGAGAGCGAGAGAGAGAAACATCACTTGGTTGCCTCTCGCACGCCCCCCAATCAGGGACCAAACCTGCAACCTAGGTATGTGCCCTGACCGAAATCGAGCCCACAACCTTTTTGGATGATACTCCTACCAGATGAGCCACCTAGCCAGGGCAGAATGGCATTTTCAACAAATAATGCTGGAACAACAATGTACATGGGAAAAAATTTTTTAATACTTTTCACAAAATATTTTCACACTATAGAAACTAGAGATGGATCATAGGTCTGAATATAAAAGCTAAACCTAGAAAATATTGAGAAGAAAATACAGATGTGTTCACAACCTGGTAGTGGCCAAGGTTTTTTAAACGGTACTCAGAAAGCAGTAACTCTATAGTTAAAAATTGCAAGTATGGCCAAATCAAAACATAAAATGTTTCTTACTAGAAATCTTTATGAAAGTAACTAGGCAGCCCTAACAGACAATATCCGGGATATACAAAGGATATATAAAGAACTCCTACAACTCAATAGTAAAATTAGGCAAAAGATCTAAACAGGCATTTCACAAAGGAATATACAAATGTTAGCACGTGCAGGAAAAAGTGCTCCATGTCATTCTAATCAACAACTAAAATTAAAGCCATAGTGACACACTGCTTTCTGGCCATCAGGATAGCTAAAAATAAAGACTGACAACACCCAACGTTGGCAAGGATGTGAAGAAATTGGAACTCTCACAAAATGTTGGCAGGCAACAGGATGATAAAAGTGCTGCGCTGCAAACACATGCTACCCTTCATGAAAAGGGGGGAGTAACTTGAAGATGGAGCCAGAGATCCAGAGGGTGAGCGCAAGTCACAGACAACTGGTCCCAGGCCTGGAAACTAATAACACCTTGGATGTCAGCCCTTTGTCGGGTAGGTGTCAGCGCTTGCCCGTTCATTTTCTTAGAGTTGTCTTTGATGAGAAGTTTTAAATTTTGATGTAATCCCATTTATCTTTTTCTTTCAAGTGATTATTGCTTTCTCAGCTTAGCTAAGAAGTCTTTTGCACACCCCCAAGTCAAGAAGATATTCTTCTATATTTACTAGAAGCCTTATAGTTTCATGATTTTGTAAATAAATCTGATCACTTCTTAAGAAATTAAACATGCATCTGCCACGTGACCCAAGAATTCTTCTGATAGATATTTCCCCCCAAAAATAAAAACATACGACCAAAAAAAGACGTGTAGGAGAAAAAAATAAAGACTTGTAGGGGTAAGGGGAAAGAACTTGAATTAGGGTAGTGGCTATGAGCATGGAATGGATGAATTCAAGAAATATTAAGAAGGTAAACAAGCCTGGGAAACATTTTTACTCTTATCCATTTCCTTATACCTAAAAGTATTTCTAATTACATGTGGAGGGAGGAAGGAATAAGAGGGCATGCGGCATATTATATAAGGAAGTTTTCCTCTTTTGTCTGACCTCTTTTCTCTTTATTAAATACAGGAGAGGGCACAACCATGAAGGGTAACAGAAGCCACCTTCAAAAGCTTAGAACTTGAGTTTGTAAACATGGAAAACGATGGAAATTTTAAGCTGAGACTGATAAGATTATATGTATGCCTCAGAAAGCTCTCTGTCAATGGTGAATAATGGAGGGCTGGTGAATAATGGAGGGAGAGATCAGTTAGGAGCCTACGTCGCAACATCCAGAACGGAAATGACAAAGGCTCGAAGATCAAGGAGATATAGAGAATGGATGACCTCTGGATATGCATTACAGAACTGGTAAGACTCAGTGATGGATGCGGATCAGTGGCAGGCTTGGATATCAAGGGTTTTTTCCTTTTATTTTCATTTATACACATGCTGCTATAATTGTTGTGATACAAACAAATTTTTAACGAGAGTAGAAAAATCTACTTTAAGTAAAAAGAAGGAACTATATCTCAAAATGTCATCTCCTAACTACATTCTAAATAGAATTCATCCTGTGTCCTCAGAGCATCTTAGACATATGAAAGATCACCTATCACATATAATCCTAACTCATCCTTCGAGAACAGAGGGGACATATACTAATGACTGAAATCTCCAGCACTTAACATAGTCCCTAGCCAGCACATAGGATGAAGAACATTTTAGCTTTATTTTAGCTTCTCTCCACTTCAAGTGTGCCAGTATGGAATTAAAAATGAATACCTGAAGTGGAAAAAATGTTAAAAGTCACAGAGATTTAAAAATATTCACACTAGGCTTTCTGCCTTGAATACTTATATTGGTTAGACTGTCAATTCTCGTTATTCACAGTAGCTAAGGCCTATGAATGCTGAATTACCAAACACCGACCCGTTGCTCCTAGGAGAAATACAGGGTTAGGTTCCTGCGAGCCTCTAGACACAACATTTCACCAACCAGTCAATACATAACCTTGCTTTATGTGTGTTTCTGCTTAACGGGACATTATTTAATATAAACTGTTGAGTCATTAACAGTGCATTCTCTGCTGAACAAAGCTCATCTACAAGAAGCTTGTCTTCGCAAGGCACATCACAGCCTTCTTGCACATAAACGAAAGACAGCATTTCAGCAATATGATTGGAGTCCTTTCTATACGGTGAAATCACCAACAAAAAGCACAAAATATGAAAGGAAAAAAAACTGGCATGAAATATACCTGCAACAAGGGCTCTCATTCCCAGTATGGGAATTGAAACAAGAAGGCAGAGCATCCCCTGGCTGAACCTCAACTGGGAACAGGCACATTGGGTAACTCAAATTACTCAGCACTCTGTGCATATGCAAAAGTGCCCCGAGTACCGATTTGGGATTTGGGGTTTCAAAGAAATCTTAGCAAATAAATTCATAAAGATCAACTGTGGGCTTTTTTTTTTTTTTTTAAATCCTCACTAGAGGACCTGCCTATTGATTTTAGAGAGAGGGTAAGGGACAGAGAGAAACATTGGTGAGGTGCCTCTGGCACGTACCCACACTGGGGACCAGAACCCACCCCAGGCATCTGTCTTGACCGGGAATTGAACGTGAAACCTTCTGGGTTTACCGGAGGATGCTCCAACCAACTGAGCCACCGCAGTCCCGGCCCCAGAGTGGGTTTTTTTAAGAGATAAAACCACTCTCCACAGCTATCTCAGCTGCATTTTCACACACACTGTCTCCAACCACACCCAGTTCATTCACAACGTGCCATGGCACACATTACACAGCAGCATCTCTGATGAGAGCCGCTCACCGTGACCACTACAATTAGCGGTCTAATCAGCGCTGAACTGAGACGACTATAAAAAGACAAACGTCCCTAATCTGAGGTCACTGGAATACTTGACCCAGTCCCAGGGTTAAATTTAGTTTTAAAATGTTTGCGCCTCAGACTGGGAGTTCTCTGAAGGAATACACCTTAAAAGGGCTAAGAAGCCAAAAAGTGAAGAAAAAAACCCCAAATGCCCATCGACTGGTGGAGAGACAAAATGGGGTATATCCCTACAACTGATTATTACTGTATTATTCAGTCATAAAGAAGAGTGAATTACCGGCACATGCTACAACCCTTGAAAACATTCTGCACATGACATAACCCAGACACAAAAGACAAATAGTGTGCGATGCCACTTACGTTAAATATCTAACACTGGCAAATTCACAGCGACAGAAAGATGAGTGGGGCTGGGGGAAAGGGGAAATTAGAAGTGTCTGCTAATGAGTTCCCGGGTTCTCTTCAGGGTGATGAGAATGTTCTGGAATTACATAATGGTGGCTGTACCACCGTATGAATATACTAAAAATCACTGGATCGCGTACTTTAAAGGGATACATTTAATCGTGTACGAGTTGTATCTCAATTTTTAAAAAACTGATCTAAAAGGGTGAGTACGCGGCCAAACTGTCAAACTCCTTCTCAACGGGTCATTCCTTCCAAACCACGGGCCCTCCTGCCAGCCCCATTCGGCTGACACAGACTTCGTCACTCCGGTCGACAAGCAGCCTTCGGCGGGCCTCACCCCGAGGTGGGGACCTGGGGTTTAAACGTACTGCGGGTGCCGGTGCCGGTTTCCGCCCCTCCTAACCAAACTCTCAGGAAGCCGCGATCCTGAACCCCGACTGGACTCGGACACAGGCCCCTGGACTCGGGTCACTACGCTGGGATCCGCCGGACGAGCTCCACCCTCACTGCGGCACTCCGCTCGGAACCCGAGGCGCCCCAGACGCCCAGTCCCCAGCCGGAACCCCCCTGGGCCGTCCTCCCTCCTCACTTACGCGCCTCCGGCAGCGCGCGGTGCACGCAGGGAGCTCGGTCTAGGCTGAAAGCGAGGCGAAGCGAGTTTAGATAAAGCCGCGCAGAGGAGACTGGGAAGGGAGTGCAAGGGCATGCTGGGAAGAAGGTCCCACGCGAGAGCAAGCCCGGAGTGGGGGCAGAAAGAGCAGGGGAAAGCCGTAGATCAAATCCGAGGTGAACGACCACAAAGCAATCTGTCGAAAGCCCGTAAAGCAAGCTGGGAGCCGAGGCTGACCTCCAAGTTCGAGACCAGGCTCTCATCGCCGCCTCTGCTTGCTGTCGCCGGCCGCTCCCCCCCTCTCCCCCCGTTGTGCTGCACCCGGATCTCCGCTCCCCCTGGGTCGGGGAGCTCCACGTGAGCATGCGCCAAAGCCTCATAGGGTCCACTCTGCGTGCCTTTCTGCAGGACTTCATAAACCCGTTCCTGGGTTAGAATGCAGCCGTGAAGCGGGGAAGGAACTTCTCTGTACCTATCCGTGCACTTTAGAGGTATGGCAAGAAACGAAAACCATGGTTTTAAGTCTTATTAAGAAAAGGTTATCAGCCTTGGCCGCGTAGCTCAGTTGGTTAGATTGTTGTCCCAATATGCCAAGGTTGCCAATCAACCCTGGTCAGGACACATACAAGAAAAAGCCAATGAATACATAAATGAGTGGAACTAGAAATTAATGTTTCCTTACCCTTATCCCTCCTCACATCAATAAGTTTTTACAAAAAAAATTTTTTTAAGACATGTTTATTAGAGCCATTCATAGATTGCACCCAGACAAGTACAGTCAACCAAGGCACACCATCACTCATCACCTGATGACTTCTTACATGAGCTAGGACGGGAAGGAAATGAATATGTGGGGCTTGTGAGGCAGGAGTTCTTTAGAATATCCCTGGGACTGTTGCCTTGCCTTTGGGTGATGCTTGCACATCCAATCAGCAATGCTCAAAAATAAGATTAAAAAGTTTAGTCATCACACCCCTAAATTAAGTACTAATAACAACAAAATAATTCTCTTATGTTTTCAAATTGGTTGTTTCAATAAATCTCTTTTAACTAGACTGTTCATTATCTAAGCAGTAATACTTCAGGGCAAGTCATTTCCTGGATGACCATTAACCTTCCCAGTAACACCGTCGGAAGCTGAGTAAAAAGCCTAGAATTAGATCCAATGCATAAATAATTTATTTGATAAAGGTGGCATTTCAAGTCAACCAAGAAAAGAATGTTTACTTTTTATCGTGGTGTTGGGGCATTTAGTTAACTATTTGGATGAGGTTCCTTATCAAAATATATACTAAAATAAATTACAATTGAATTCAAGGGTGAAATTTGAAACACAGATACACAAAAACAAAGTAAACTACAGATGAATATCCTACTTCAGAATGGAGAAGAGTTTTCTAAGTAAAAAAGTTGAGAAATAAATTGTAAACATGGATAAGTGTAAGTACCTACATAAAACTTTTACTTCTGGAAGTAGAAAATATACAAAACTTTAAAAGTAAACAAGAAGATGGGGGGATATCATTACCATGTATGGTAAAGAGAGTTTGTATATAAATAGTTCTAACAACTCAAGAAAAATAGACAAAGAAATGAGTGGGTATTTCACAAAAGGAGAAATATAGTAAATATGAAAAAGGTTTAACTTTAATAAAAGTAAAAAGCCTACATATTCAAATAAGTATATCATTTTACCCATTTCTATTTTAAATAAGGAAATTAAAATATTTCTTTGATCACTCATACATGAAAAGCAGACCTATTCTCAGAGTTACGCATTGTTATCAGTTGATGTATATTCTTGCTGACTTTGTATGATGTTCATACCTTTGAGGCATGAGAGTGAGGAGCTAGGAAAATTCCTTGGCAGGTGAAAGGGGAAAACTGAGACAGCTGAAAAACTGGCCAAGCAGTTTACAGCCAGGTACAAAAGGTTATCTCCCTAGAGATATTATCTAGGCCTCAGTTGTATTCCAGTTCTAGGCCCAGCCAGAAAAGCAGCAAAACCAGGTGGGTGACACCAGGACCAGCTGCAAATGACTAATAACTGCTCCCCACCCCAGCCCTGGCATCAACCTATTAGTAGAGACCACAGCCCTGAAAGGGCACATCTGGCAAACTGATGAATACCTTCCCTAAACTCCCAGCCTTTGAAAACTCTCAAAACAAAGGACCCAGTGCATGCTCTTCCCCCTTCTTCTTCCGCCACAGGTGTGCATCTTCTAAACTCTAAGGGTCTGCATAAGACTCACAACCAGGGCAGCCTCAGGCAGTGGCAGCTTATCCTGGGCTAACCCCCTGAACCCGTCTCCAAGACTCTCTTTTTTCTGACTTCTCAGTGAGCTAAAGCAGCCCTGACTCAGCTTATTTCTTTCCTCTAACATCTCTAGAGAGCCAAAGCAGCCCCACCTAGGCCCTCTCCTGTTGCTGCGCCTATCCTAGGCCCTTTCTCACTTCACTCTCCCCAGCTTTAATAACTCTGAAAATCACCTGGACTCATGTTGTAAAAATCTTTTCCTGCATGAAGTCAAGAACCCACATACTACCAGCCAACCCTAAGACCTGTTCCAGGCTGGTCTTTCTGGTAACACATTGATATACTTTTCTCTGATAATATTTAATGTAGACAGTACTCTCACTACTAGTAGTAGGAATATAAACTGATACTACTAGTAGGAATAAAAACTGATGCAACTTTTCAGGAACACAATCTGGCAATATATATTAAAAATATAGAGAATTCCAGTCAGGATGGCAACATGAGTAAATGTGGTACTCACATCTTCGCACGACCACATCAAAATTAAACTCAACTACAGAACAGCCATTATTCAGAAATGCCTGAAACCTAGTTGAATGTAAGTCCTACGACAAAGGGATTTAAAGAAGAAGCCACATCAAGACTGGTAGGAGGGGTGGAGAAATGGAATGGGCAGGTCACATACCCACGTGTGGCAGATATAAATTGGGAAGGATATCTTGGCTGCGGAGATCCCCCCTGAGGACTCAGAGGTCCCAGCGCAAGGTTCCAGTACCAGATAGAAAAGTCCCCCTAACTTCTAGCTGTAAAATCCAGTGGAGATTATAGCTAAGCTGGAGGACTTCTGGAGTCCCAGGGTTCCTCTTAAAGAGCTCACAAACAGATTTATTCTCTCTTCCTCTGAGCTCCAGCACTGGGGCAGCAACTCAAAAGGTACCAGGACTAGAGCTGGAGATGCAGCGTTCTGCCTAACAGAAGTGCTGGTAGAGGCCATTATTCCTTTTTTGAGCCCTCCCCTAACAAAGATGGCTGGCTGGTGCCATATCTGAGTCTCCATCAACCTGGCTAATACCATTTGCCCAATCTTGGTGATTTCCAGAGACCCTGCCCCACCAACTTGCAGGCCTACCCAAGCTGTTTCCAGTGGCTTTTCCATACAAATGGCCTGTTTTGGCTCACACTTCAGACTTTCCTAATATCTCTCAAACAAACAGCATCTGGCCTTGGCATGCCCATACCTCTCACTAAGTGGCCCCAGCATCCTGCCTTGGTTTATAGCTTGGCCTCAACTGTGTACCTCCAGGATAAGTAGCAGCCATCTGCAGATGACTTTGTAGTGCATACCAGGTGGCCCCGGTGGTGGCTGATGTTGGTCTGCACCTCCTGGGAGGCCTCAGAGCAAGAATACCTGGAAGATAACTCAGACCACATCAAAGGACCACCCAATCGCGACCATAAGCAACCTGCTCAAGGTGTGGACTCAGTGGGCATCAAAGCCCTGCTAAAGTAAGTCCTGCTCTGTGGGGTAGGCCACTACACAGCTGATCCTCCATACTGGTCAGTGGTTGCAGCCAGTCCTTACAGAAAATTGGCCTGGGGGTAAATCCCTCCCATTGATGAGCCAATAGTAATCAAGGCACAACTACAAGAGGATGTACACAGCCCACACTCGGTGATGGGGGACGAGTACCTGGAATGCCCAGCTTGGGTGAACAGAGAGGCTGTGCCACTGGACCTTACAGGATACCTACATTAGGTCAGTCTACTAAGCCCAGGAGACACAGCAGATCTATCTATTACACAGAATCAAACACAGGGAGGCTGCCAAATGAGGAGACAAAGGAACACGTCAAAAAATGAAAGAACAGAACAAAACTCCAAAAAAAGAAGTAAACAAAATGGAGAGAAGCAATCTACTAGATGCAGAGTTGAAAACAGTGGTTATAAGGATGCTCAATGAACTTTGTGAGAACTTAAACACAATAAAAACAAACCAGTCAGAAATAAAGAAGCTGAGAATCAAATCAGCAATTTGGAATGTAAGGATGCAAAAAAAACAAAAACAAAAAAACAGCCAGTCAGAAGAGCCAAAGAAAAAAGAATCCAAAAAAAAATGAGAATAGTATAAAGAGCCTCTGGGACAACTTCAAGCATTGGAACATTTGCATAATGGGGGTACCAGAAGGAGAAGAGAGAGAGTGAGAAATTGAAAACCTATTTGAGAAAATAATAACAGAAAACTTCCCTAATTTGATAAAGGAAATAGACATACAAGTCCAGGAAACATAGAAGTCCAAAACAAGATGAACCCAAAGAGGCCCACACCAAGACACATCATAATTAAAGTGCAAAAGGTTGACCTGGCTGGGTAACTCAATTGGTTAGAGCGTTGTCCCAATACATCAAGGTTGTGGGTTTGATCCCTGATCAGGATACATACAGGAGTCAACCAACGGGTGTGTAGGCGGGTAGAACAACAAGTTGATGTTTCTCTCTGTCATACAAATACACTCTCTTTCTCTTTCTCTAAAATCAATCAATAAAAATATTTTTAAAATAAAAATTAGGAAAATACAGAAATTTAAAGACAAAGAGAGAATCTTAAAAACAGAAGAAAAAAAAAGCAGTTACAAGTTTTTCTAACCATGAAGCTCCCATAACATTGTCAGCTAATTTATCAACAGAAAATTTGCAAGCAAGAAAGATTTGCAAGAAATATTCGAATAGGTGAAAAGCAGGGACCTACAACCAATATTACTCTAACCTACAGAGTTATCATTTAGAATTGAAGGAGAATAAGGACTTCCCAGACAAGAAAAGGCTAAAGGAGTTCAGTATCACCAAACCAGTATTACATGGTTTTAAAAAAATATTTCCAGCATGACATGGAAAAATGTTTAATACCATGTTTCATGAAAAAAGCATGGTCTAAAACTATGTAAATAAAACAGTTTGCCTACATCCATTACAGTGGCTACAGTTTAATAAACAGAAAATACCAAGTGTTGGTGAGGAGGTAGAAAAATTGGAACCCTTATGCAGTGCTGGTAGGAACATAAAATGGTACAAACAGTATGGTAGTCCTTAAAAAAATACAACTATCCTATGACCCCACTAATTAAATATGTATATGTGCACACACGCGCGTGTACACACACACACTCTGTCCTGAAAAAAGTCCAGCCATTGTTAATATAATGAGAATAACAGTTTGCATGACATTGATGTAAACTGGCAGCCAAAAAGAGTGGACTGGAGTGTGCATGCATGAAGAAGACAACTTCACTGAACTAGTCAGTGGGGGAAGTAGATGCCATTGAGAGAGCTTGTGTACTGTGTGGCCATTACATTCAAAGTGACTGAGCGAGTAGAGCAATGAATCTGCATCAAATTTTGCATTACGCTTGAACATTCCTCCACGGAAACTATTTGTATGATTCAGAAGGTCAAAGCTATTGGCAATTGGTAATTGGCAGCTTCATCACGACACACCTGCTCATGCATCTCCTGTCATGCAGAATTTTTTGACAAAATATCAAATCACCCAAGTGACTCAGCCCCTACAGCCCAGATTTGGTGCCCTGTGACTTCTGGCAATTCCAGCAAAGGATTTTGCAGAGTGTTTTGAACCAGTGGAACATTGGGAGAAATGTGTAAGGTCTCAGGAAGCCTACTTTGAAGGAGACTGAGGCATCACTGTCCTATGTACAATGTTTCTTGTATCTTGTATCTTCTTCAATAAATGTCTCCATTTTTGGTACTATATGGCTGGATACCTTCTGGACAGACCTCATGAAATATATATGTAAAAGAATTGAAAGCAAAGTCTTAAAGAGATATTTGTACACCCATGTTTGTACCAACATTATTCACGAAAGCCAAAAGGAAAGAACAACCTCAGTGTCCATTGACAGAAAATGGATAACTGGGGGAAATGGAGGAAAGCAATTTATCAGATAGAGAGTTTAGAGTAATAATTATAAGGATATTCAAAAACATGAGGAAAGACATGGAAAGCATAAAAATATCAGTCAGAAATAAAGAATGCCATATCTGAAATAAATAATACTGGAAGGAATAAACAGTAGGTTAGATGATGCAGAGGATCACACCAGTGATTTGGAAGACAAGGTAGGAAAAAATACCCAAGCAAAGCAGCAAAAAGAGAAAAGAATTTTTAAAAAATGAGGGGAGCTTAAGAAACATTTTGGATAACATGAAGTGTAACAATATCCACATCATGAGAATACCAAAGGGAAAAGAGAATGAGCAAGGGATGGAGAACTTATCTGAAGAAATAATGACCCAAAACTTCCCTAATATAATGAAGGAAAAATACACACAGGTCCAGGAAGCTCTGAGTCCCAAACAAGTTGGACTCCACGAAGACACATCATTACTAAAATGACAAGACTTAAAGACAAGGAGAACATTCTAAAAGCCACAAGAGAAAAGCAGGTAGTTACCTACAATGGAGCACAATTTATACTGTCATCTGATTACACAACAGAAACATTTCAGGCCATAAGGGAGTGGTGCGAAATATTCAAGGTGGTGAAAAGCAAGGACCTGCAACCAAGACTAATTTACCCAAGCTCTCATTTAAAATTGAAGGAGAAATAAGGAGCTTACCAGACAAGAAAAAGCTAAAAGAGTTTGTTAACACCAAACCAGTACTGCAACAAAAGTTAAAGGACTTGCTTTAAGAAGAAGGAGAAGGGGAAGAGGAAGAAGAAGAGCAAGAAGAAGAAGAAAAAAAACCAGGAAAATAGTCTAACAATAAAATGGCACTACACACATATCTATCACTAATCACCTTAAATGTAAATGGCTTAAATGCTCTGACCAAAAGACATAGGGTAGCTGAATTGATAAGAAAATAAAACCTATATGTATGCTGCCTCCAAGAGACACATCTCAGACTGAAACATATACACAGAGTAAAAGTAAAGGAATAGAAAATATATATTTCATGCAAATGGAAAAGAAAAAAGGCTGGGGTAGCAGCACTTATATCCAAAAAAATAGACTTTAAAACAAAGGCTATTGTAAGAGTCAAAGAAGGACACTACCTAATGATAAAGGGAACAGTCCAACAAGAGGATATAACCCTCGTAAATATTTACACACCCAACATAGGAGCACCTAATATGTAAAGCAAATCCTGGACAAAGAGGGAGAGATCAACAAAAACGCAGTCATTGTCAGAGATTTTAACACCCCATTGACTTCAATGGATAGATCTTCCAGACAGAAAGTCAACAAGAAGATAGTGGCCTTAAGTGATACACTAGATCAAATGGATTTAATTGATATCTCCAGAGCATTTCACCTCAAAGCAGCAGAATATACATACTTTTCAAGTGCACTTGGAACATTTTCTAGGATAGACCATGTGTTAGTATACAAAACAAGTCTCAATGAATTTAATAAGAGTGAAATCATATCAAGCATTCTCTGACCACAATGCTATGAAACCAGAAATCAATCACAAGAAGAACACTGAAAAACACACCAAGACATGGAAGCTAAATAACATGTTATTAAACAATGAATGGGTCCTGGCTGGTGATTGAGTACTGGCCTGAGAAGCAAAGGGTTGCTGGTTTGATTTCTAGTCAGGGCATGTGCCTGGATTGTGGCCCAATTCAGCTCCCCAGTAGGGGGCATGAGAGAGTCAACCACACATTAATGTTTTCTTCTCCTTCTTCCTCCCTTCCCCTCTGTCTAAAATAAATAAATAAAATCTTTAAAAACAAAACAAAACAATGAATGGGTCACCAACGAGATCACAGAAGAAATCAAAAGATAACCTTTGAAACAAATGGAAATGAGGACACAACAATCCAAAATCTGTAGGACATTGGAAAAGCAATCCTAAGGGAAATTCATAGCATTACAGGCCAATCTCAAAAAGCAAGAAAAAGCTCAAATAAACAATCTAACTTTACACTTAAAGGAACTTGAAAAAGAACAGTTAAAAACTCCAAAGTGGGTAGAAGGAAGGAAATAAAGATCAGAGCAGAAATAAACAAAATAGAGTCTAAAAAACAATACCAAAGATCAATGAATCCAAGAGCTGGTTCTTTGAAAAGATAAACAAAATTGACAAACCTTTAACTAGACTCATCAAGGGAAAAAAGAGAAAGGACTCAAATAAATAAAATAAAAAATGAAAGAAGAGAAATAACAACTGACATTGAAGAAATACAAAGGATTTTAAGAAAATATTATGAACAACTATATGCCAACAAACTGGACAACCTGGATGAAATGGGTAAATTACTAGAAACATACAATTTTCCTAAACTAGATCAGGAAGAATCAGAGAATCTGACCATACAATTACACATAGTGAAATTGAAGCAGTAATCAAAACACCCTCAACAAACAAAAGTCCTGGACCAGCTGACTTCACAGGGGAATTTTACTGAACATTCTGAGAAGAACTAATGCCTCTCCTTCTCAAACTATTGCATGAAATTCAAGAGGAGGGATGGCTCAAGAGCTCATTTTACAAGGCCAACATTATCCTAATTCCAAAACTAGATAAAGACACTACAAAGCATGAAAATTATAGGCCAATATCTCTGATGAACATAGATGCTAAAATCCTCAACAAAATATTAGAAAACCAAATACAGGAATTCATTAAAAAGATCATACACCACGATCAAGTGGGATTTATTTGGGGAACGCAATGCTGGTAAAACATTTGCAGATCAATAAATGTGATTCACCGTATAAACAAAATGAATAAAAACCACATGATCATATCATTCAATGCAGAAAAAGCTTGTGATAAAATCCAGCATCCATTTATGATCAAAACTCTTAGCAAAGTTGGAATAAAGGGAACATGCTTACACATAATAAAGGCCATATATGGCAAACTGACTGCCAGCATCATACTCAATGGGAAAAAACTATGAGCGTTCCTCTTAAGATTGGGAACAAGACAGGGATGTTTGCTTTCACCTCTCCTATTCAGCATAGTCCTGGAAGGCCTAGCCACAGCATTCAGAAGGGAAGGATAAATAAAAGGCATCCAAATTAGAAAGGAACTAGTAAAACTGTCATTATTTGCAGATGACATGATACTGTATATACAGAACCCCAAAGATTCCATCAAGAAACTAGTAGACCTGATAAATGAAGTCAGCAAAGCAGCAGGAAACAAAATTAATCTCTAGAAATCAACTGCATTTTCATATGCCAATAGTGAACTAACAGAAAGGGGAAATAAGAAAACAACCCTATTCACAATTGCTTCAGAAAGAATAAAATACCTAAGAGTAAACCTAACCAAAGATATAAAACATCTGTTCACAGAAAACTATAAGACACTGAAGAAAGAAATTGAAGAAGATACAAATAAGTGCAAGCACATACTGTGTTAGTGGAGGAGATTTAACATCATTAAAATGTCCATATGACCCAAAGCAATCTATAGATTCAATGCAATTCCTATCAAGATTCCAATGATGTATTTCATAAAACTAGAACAAATAATTCAAAAATGTATATGGAACCACAAAAGGCCCCGCATAGCAACAATGATCCTGAGAAAGAAGAATAAAGTTGGAGGAATCGTAGTACCTAATGTGAAACTATACTATAAGTCCATAGTAATCAAAACAGCATGGTACTGGAATAAAAAGAGACATTTAGATCAATGGAACCGAATAGAGAGCCCAGAAATAAACCCACACCTTTATAGTCAATTAATATTCAGCAGAGGAAGCAAGCACCTACAATGGGCTAAAGATAGTTTATTCAATAATGATGTCTGGAAAATTGGACAGACGTGCAGAAAAATGAAACTAGACTACCTTATTACATCACACACAAGAATAAATTCAAAATGAATCAAAGACTTAAATGTTAGACCTGAAACCATTAAAATCCTAGAAGAAAACATAGGCAGCAAAATCTTGGTCATTGCTCATAGTAATTTTTTATAGGCCATATCTCTCCAAGCAAGGGAAACAAAAGAAAAAATAAACAAAAGGGATTACATCAAACTGAAAAGTTTTTTCACTTTACAGAGCAAAGGAATTCATCAATAAAATAAAAAGATGATCTACAGAATGGGAGAAAATATTCGCTGATACATCTGATAAGGGGTTAATATCTAAAATTTATGAAGTACATACAAAACTCAACACCAAAAAAACAAATGACCCAATTTAAAAATGGACAAAGGATTCGAGTAGACACTTCTCCAAAGAGGACATACAGGTGACCGACAGACATATGAAAAGATACTTAATATCATTAATCATCAGAGAAATCCAATTTACAACCACAATGAGATACCATCTTACACCAGTCAGAATGGCTGTCATCAATACATCAACAAACAACAAGTGCTGGTGAGGATGTGGAGAAAGAGGAACCCTTTCGCACTGTTGGTGGGAATGCAGACTGGTGCAGCCACTGTGGAAAGCAGTATGAAGATACCTCAAAAAATTAAAAATGATCTGTTTTTTGACCCAGTGATCCAACTTCTAGGAATATATCTGAAGGAACCCCAAAACTAATTTGAAAGAACATAAGCACCGCTGTGTTCATTGCAGTATTATTTACAATTGCCAAGATATAGAAGCAGCCCAAGTGTCCATCAATAGATGAGTGGATACAACTATGGGACATTTACACAATGGAATAGTACTTGGCCATAAAAAGAAAAAAATTTACTCTTTGCAACTGTATGGATGGTCCTGGAGAACACTATGCTAAGTGAAATAAGCCAGTTAGAGAAAGACAAATACCATATGATTTCACTCACATGTGGAATCTAATGAACAAACTGAACTAATAAGGAAAATGACAGCTAAGTGGGGGCAGGATAGAGGGTGAAGGGATTGAGCAAAAAGGAAAAAGGACTCATGGACATGGACCACAGGTTAGTGATTGCTGAGGGGAGGAGGGTATAAGAGGACTAAAAGGTAATGGAAAAAATCTAGTGAAGATTTAATACAAAAATTAAAATGTTTGATGAACTAAAAGAATGGCAAATACTATATACATAATATTCTCAGCTAAGAAGATATTGTATTTTGTTCATGAATAGAACTATGTTTTAAGAAAAAGAAAATTTATTAAAGAAAGCTCTTAAAAATTAAAAATATAGCTAACCTAAAAATTTCACCAATAAAGTTGGAAGATAAATTTAAGGAAACTCTCGGAAAGTTGGTCACAAAGATGGATAATAAGAGAGAAACAATAAGAAAATTAAAGCATCAATCAAGGAAGTTCAATATCTGACATATAGGTATTTCAGAAAGAGAATAAGAAGACAGCAGGAAGAAGTTAACAAGGAGGAAAACACACACACGAACTTTCAGAGCTGAAAGACATCTTTATATTGAATGGTTCCCCACTGGGGCTCAGAATGATGATTTTAAACACAGCTTCACTGAGAAATTTTGGATCATAAGAGGTAGAGTAAATACCTTAAATGAAAACCAAAAAAATAAAAAGTATCATTACATACAAAATGTCAGGTAACATCAAAAGCCTCAGGAATTAGAATGGCATTGGACTTCTCCACTGCAGCAATAGAAGCCAAAGACACTAAAGCAATGCTGTCAAATTTTGAGGGAAAATAACTTCTAACCTAGAATTCAATGCCAAAACTTTCAATAAAGTGAGAAAAAAGTGAAGATATTTTTTTTTTTAAAGCAAAGATATTTTTAGAAATACACGTCCTCAAAAGAAATTTAACTTGTTGCTTACCTTTTCTTAGAAGTTTAGAGAAGACTGTCTCCATCAAAATGTAAAAGGAAACTCAGAAAGAAGAAGGCACATGATTCAGAAACAGGATCCAACACAGAAAAAAAGGCCATGAAAGTCCTAAGATGATAAGAAGCAAAAATCTCAGGAAGGCAGCTATGCAGCAGGCTGGAGAACCACCAGTCCAGAGTTGGAAAGGAAGATGAAGAGCTCCAAATAAAATGTGTACAGGGTGGGGGCGGGGGTAAATAAATCAGCCATGCTGAAAATCAGTCTTTCCTCCCTGGGTTGTCTCCCTAGTAATGAAGACTGAATTCTTATGCTTTTAGGGCCAGAAGACAGGGATGTGGAGAAGGCAGGGTAGCAATCTAAAATACTTTCAGAGCTCGTTCATTCTTCATTTCTGTAGCCCACTGGTATCCTGGAGCAAAAGAGACTCCCCTGCATCCTACCTCCCTTCCCCTATTGCTTGACCCTACTGAAGTTATGACAGGAGTGAACTTAACGCTTGGAATAAGACAAATGACATTTTAATAGATGATGGCCTAACTATTGTTTATTGAAAAGCAGGAGCTGACCTACGAAGAGAGGGTTAATACATAGGTGTGGTCTCAGCCAAAGCAGTATGCCCAATTAGCCTTTAATTTTCTATCCATTCTCTTGCCTGTGTCTTAATGAGGAAGCAAGAGGCTTTGAGAGCACAAAGTAACAGTTGTCAAGTGGAAATCTCCATGTTGCATTCTTTCAATGATTATCATTCCACAAAGCCCACTGTGGGCTGAATATCCAAACAAGTGATTCTGAGAAGGAGCCAGTCGGGATCAGAACTACCCCGCTTCAATGCAAAACATCTTTTCCCAACTAATCCACTCCCTGGGAAAAGTTATTTAGCTGGATATGAGGCAGTAGCATGCAAAGAAGTTTGGAGAAGCACTGGCTCTCTTCCTGTTGCTGCAGAATCAGGCGCTGTTGAGAATGAAGTGCGTCTTTCACAAACAATTTAACTTGAAGATGGTGGGACTCCTGCCAGGCAGCCAGGTGGCAGAACAGAAATGTGGGTCAGCACAGAAACTGAGAGTAAGAGGGAGAGAGAAGGCCAGTGCTGCTACCATAATCCTGACGCTTTTCTTTCCGGAGCCTTTTCATTTACCTTCAGTTTCATTGAG
The DNA here is from genome assembly GCA_007922815.1 of Macrotus californicus. Lineage (NCBI taxonomy): Eukaryota > Metazoa > Chordata > Mammalia > Chiroptera > Phyllostomidae > Macrotus > Macrotus californicus. Next base: position 32,793 of record VMDR010006770.1, read on the forward strand.
AAGAGTTTAGAGAGTCCGGTTCTACAAGAACTTACTGTATTCTCACTTGCTTTCCCCTACCTCAATGGCACTGATTCCTAACTTTCAAGGCTATTTTTCACCTTGGAGAATCCTTTACTTTTCCTTTTGCAATACTCTTAACCTTACCACTTATGGCACCCTACTAGGAGCTAGACTAGAAGGTGCAACTGTTGAAATTAATAATGACTAAATATGTAAAAAATATAACAACAACAGTACTTACCTGGCACTAACTTTCTGCCAGGCCCTGTTACAAGCAGTTTGCATGTATTAACCCTTTTAATTCTTACAGTCTTTACAATAACCTCCTGAGGTAGCAAATGAGGTACCAGATTCACTAAATGTAAGTGTTGTCAAGCTTAAGATTTACCATTATTTTATTTACCGTCAAGAGAGAAAAAGCATTTCCCATCAATAGTAAATACTTGTTCACTAATCTGAAATTTATACCCCACTGCTCTGTTTCCTCATCTTTTTGCATATACAAAAACATTTTGTTTTAATGTCAATTTATGTCATAATCTGATGAAAAATATTGTAATAGGAAGTCAAACGCAACACGTGTGATGTACTAAGATTCATATGTCTCATTTCAAGTATGAACAAAAGAACTGAAAATTATGTCACAACTGCCATCTGGCTGACAATAACTGTTATAAGCATCCTGATTTCAGAAATGTTAAAATAATTGTATCTTAGCATCAAAGAAATTATGCCCATTTTGCAGATACAGAAAATGTAACACAGAGAGATTTAGTGGTTTTGCCAGAAATCACCCAGGTAGGTAGTAGCTTAGCTGGACTTTGAGCTCAGGTGGTCTGGCTTCAAAGCTAATGCTTTTGCTACTGAGAGACTTAAAGAGCTGAATAAGATTCAATCTTGTCCATCTTCAAACCACCACATTTCTTCTGGTAGAAACCAATCAAGATAGGAAACTTCACATCACAAGTCAGCGAGGCTATTTTTGGACAACTCTAATTGGAAAAAAGTGCTTCTATATCAAAATTTTGCACTTCTTGATCCATCCTTTGTGACCATGCAGAACAAATTGAATATGACAGTGTTTTAGTTTTAGTTTCCCAAATAATGAGGGAACTCATTGTATTATGGTCATTCAACAAGTATTTATTGAGCACTTACTACATGCAAAATCTGTACACGGAACTACAGAGAATCCAAAGGGAATGAAACACAGTACCTACTCTTAAGGAAAGTACAATATAGTAAGGAAGTGTACATATACAGAAATAACTACAACACATACTAAAAGTAAATGATGAGAAGTCCAGACAGTGGGATTTAGATGAATGGAGATGGTACTTCTAAAGAGTCAGCAGGAAGCCTTCATGGAGAAAGCAATGATTAAACTGGGATTTAATATCTATGTGTCAGCACTGATACCAGAACTTATGCTGTAGAACTATAGATACTGGATCTAATGTAATAACCCAGAAATGTTATTTTGAAGTTCATTGAATTCTTTTAAATTGCTTTTTCTGGATAATTTTAGTCACTGGATTTTTTTCTTTCGTTTTCTTAAGTGTGTATAGTTCTCTGCCTCTTCTCTGACACATGCCTCTGTGCAGCACCACTGAAGTAAGCTGAAAGAGGATCTCACTTAATATTTTTCAAAGTCTTAGAAATAGAATCCTTTTAATTTTTTTAATCCTCATCCAAGGATACATTTATTGATTCCCTGACCAGGAATCGAACCTGCAACCTTTCGGTTTACAGGACAATGCTCCAACCAATGGAGCCACACCGGCCAGGGCTAGAATACCTTTTAAAAAATGAAATTGTAGATGTGACCCAAATAGAGAAATGCAGTGGTTCTGTTTTAGTGCAACTGGCACAGGAACTTGGAGCCTTGCCTTCTTGGCCTTGAAGCACTTCTGCAGAACAATGAAAAATCACTCCCCACTCCCTATTCGATGGTTAAATTTAACTGGAAAATAGTTAGGCAGTCCATGTTTGAACATTAAGGTCTTTGTCTTACGAGTTCCAAAGGGGTAGATCTAAGATATAGAAGGACCAACAACAATGCTTGTGGCCAAGGTATTTGGAGAATCTCCACAGATTTTGCCAATTGAATCCTTTAAAAAAGATTTTATTTACTTATTTTTAGAAAGACAGGAAGGGAGGGAGAGAGGGAGAGAAACATCGATGTGTGAGAGAAACATCAATTGGTTGCCTCTTGCACACGCCCCAGCCAGGGACCAGCCGTAACCCAGGCATGTGCCCTGACGAGGGAATCCAACTGGCGACCTTCCCTTTGCTGGACGATCTCTCAACCAACCGAGCCATAGCAGTCTGGGCATGTCTTAATAATGACATCAGTGCATCCCACGGAACCTGAGGGCGGAGGGCACAGGGAAAGTGTTGTAAAATCAGCCAAACAACACAGGCTTGTCCCATCATCTGACCAGTAAAATGGGTTTCCGCAGCACTGTGGAGTCTGAGAAGGGTTCCCCAGGAAGGGATAATCTTTTGCAAAAGGACTTTAGCTATAGAAGAGGCAGTAGCCTGTGTACAAGGGAAAGCTTTAGTCGGTGAGAAAACATGATTAAAACATATTTATATCCATGAGACAGGGGAAGCTTCATGAAATCCATTTGCCAGCCTTTGAATGGTCCATGAGGCCATGTAAAATATCTGGAAGCAATGGAAACAGGATTCTCTGAGTTGTACTTTGGACGAATGGGACAAGTGAGGCAGGCACTTTTTCTGGCCTTATTAGTGTTTTCCCACCAACACTGATTCACAAGTGCTATCATTTTTGTCAGTGACAAATGAATGGTTTAATGCATGTCCAGTAGTTAGGAATGGGAATTGTACAGTTTCCAGTCGAACTGGGGTGTTGTTTGATCCGAACCAGACCTTTCTTTTTCTTTTTTTTTTTTAAATCAAATCATTAATTGTTGGATTTGGAATCCTGTTTTTCCTTCTCTGAGGCCGTCTCCATCTAAGCTATCATTTGGGAAAATAGCCCTTTGGACAATGACAGAAGCTTGACAGCTCTCGGTTCCTTTAAGGGTAGCTTTCCTTAAGAGTGTGTCACCTTGCTGACAAGGTGACACACTCTTAGGTCCCAGAGGCTCGAGTTTAGGATGCCTTGGGATCTTCATAACAGCTGAAGCAGCAGGTGAAAGTATAATATCCAGTAATTCCTGAACACATGGCACTTTTTCAGTTTTATTTCTGCTGGAAGTAAGGAAACCACACTGCTTCCACAACATTCCAGAATCATGAGCTTCTACAACAGCACATCTGCTATCAGGCTAAATGTTGGCAGTTGGGCCCTTGGCTAGGGCACGGGCCCTAACAGCACATGCAACTCAGCTTATTGGGCCTTAATAACCAAAGACAAAGGTGCTGCTTCAGTTACATCGAAGAGTGTTGATATTGCATGTCCCGCACAATATTTACCATTTGTCACCTTTTCAATAAAAACCATCAGTGGGCCGTGAGAAGTTGGTGTCACCCACAGGAGTTCCCGGCAGAGTGTCATAAGGGGTCAGGAGTTGATCCAACAGAGTTCAACAGTCACAAGGGGCTTCGCTGGTAATGGAGAGAGGAGCAGGAGGGTTAAGGTTATTACAACATGAAAGAGTTATGTGAGGAGCAGTTAATAAAAGGATTTCAGCCCTGGCTGGTGTGACTCAGTGGATTGAGTGTTCTCTTGCGAACCAAAGGGTCGCTGGTTCAGTTTCCAGTCAGGGCACGTGCCTGGGTTGTAGGCCAGGTCCCCAGTAGGGGGTGTGCAAGAAGTAACTGACTGATGCATCTCTCCATCTCTTTCTACCTCCCTTCCCCCCTCTCTAAAAATAAATAGATAAATTCTAAAAATAAGGATTTATAGGAGATGGGGTGGTTGACTGAAAATTGTTGAGTGTGAAAATTCAGGACTTCTACTGCAAGGGGATCCCACAGTGATTTTCCTGGTGGCCTTAACCAAAGAGGCAGTGGTATCTGCATGCCACAGATTCAGTTGCCGGCCATGATATACTATGGGGTCAGCAGTGATCCCCATGCTTGCCGGCCATGATATGCCATGGGTCAGCAGTGATCCCCCTGCTTGGGGGTGAGTACCCTCCCTTTTTATATACAAAAAAGGAAAAAGGGAATCTGATGGTTAGGATGCCCCAGGACAGGTGAGTTCATTAAATCCTTCTTTTAGTCTTTAAAGGCCATGTCATCCTGTTCTTCCCATAAAATTGGATGGGGGTTGTTTCTCTTAAGTAAAACATACAGAGGTTTGGCCGCAAGAGTGATATTTAGGGTCCAACTTTGGCAATAACCAGCTAGCCTGAGAGAACCTCACAGCTGACATTTAGTTTTGGGTTTTGGTAAACTTAGGACATCACGAAGCCTATCTGAATCGAGTTGCAGCCCTTGTTCTGTTACCAGAATGCCCTAAATATCTAACCTGGGTTTGGGCAAACTACAATTTTTCCTTGGCCATCTTATGCCCTTTAAAGGCTAAGAGCTTTAGCAAGTGGATGCTGTCTTTCTGTAAGGAGACTTGGGAGAAACGGCAAAGAAGCAAGTGGTTCACATATTGCAACAAAGTAGAACCCCTAGGGACCTTATTATTCTTTTTTAATTTATATTTTTAGGAGAGTATGTATGTATGTGTTAATCCTTGCCCGAGGATACATTCATTGATTTTAGAGAGAAAAGAAGGGAAAAAGAGAGGGAGAGGAATATCAATCAGTTGCCTCCTGTATATACCCTGACCAGGGACTGAACCCACAACTTAGGTATGTGCCCTGACTGGGAATCGAACTTACAACATTTTGGTGCACTGGATGATACTCCAACCAACTGAGCCACACTGGCCAAGCACCCCTAGGGTACTTTATATCTCCTAGGTCAGCCTTCTTGATTTGTGAGAAATAAGGATTCTCAGTAAAACCCAAGGCATCACTATCCTGGTGCATTGTTTTCCTTTCCAAGTGAAGGCAAAAATGTATTTGCTATCTTCATCCATGGGAGAGCTAAAGAAGGCACAAATGAATCAGTTACAGTAAAGGATTTACATTTGGTTGGGATGGATGAGGGTTAGGCACAATAGAGTGTGTCAAGGGATAACAATGTTGTTTACTGCTCGGAGGTCCTGCACAAGCCTCCGCCCTCAAGCCCTTGGGTTCTCTCATAGGCAAACTAGAGTATTACAGGGTCTGGTGCAAGGGAAAGTCAGTCCCTGTGTTTCATAATCTTCTATTACTGATTGATTCTGCTGGAAAGGGGTTTTGAGTGCTCTATTTGAGTCTTGATAGGAGGTGCACTGTGGATTCTGCCAGTATCAGTTGAAGATTTCACCCATAAAGAGGATGGTAGCTGATCCAATAGGGACAAATGATCAGTGCTCCCAGATTCAGTTACAGTGCCATCAGAAATGGAGCAAATAGAAGATGTCCGAGGGTCATGTAATTTACCTGATTGGCTATTTTGATGGCTACTGTCAAATTCTAGAATTATTTTCCCCTTTTGAAAGAAAGAAATCCTGGCATGATACCTTTCTAAGAAGTCAAAAATAAATAGGGGCAGAGGAGCTAAGGAGAAAAGGGTGAGTATATCTCAAAGGGTCCAAACAAACAGGGATGGGTTCAGGTTCCAGCACCTGTTGAGATTTATTAGAGCTTCCCCCCTGTTTGAACTGCTTTAGTACCCAGAGGTAGGAGCTGAGTTAATATAGTAAGGGGGTTGAGCACCAGCAGTGTGGCTCCCCTGTTAATAAAGACAGAGAGAAATTCATTCCAAGTCTGGAGAGTGGTTTCACCCAGCCAGTCAAGGCGGAGGATTGGGAAGAGCCCCTGTGACTTCTGGAAGCCCCGTCATTGGGAATTAGGATGTTGGAAAGGCTAGCAAGAAGGCTGAAGGCCCCTGAAGTGCTTAAATTTGTGACTGTCTCATTTCCAGTGTCCTGGCTCTTTGCGGCAATAGCGGAAACGAGGAGGTTTTTGATTTTATATAGGGACCTTTATTTGCTGGAGTTGAAAATTAAGAGTTTTAGCATTTTACTAAAATTTTAGATGACTCATCTAGGGTGTGAGCAAGCTGATTTGCCAAATTCACCAAATCTACAGAGGACATTGTTTCCCATTCCATCCTGGTCCTTTTAATTAAAAGAGAAAGGTTAGGGTTCAGCCTGTTAACAAACATAGAGTTAAAAGCTGCTGAGGTGGAATCAACATCTGAAAAAAAGATCAGAATTTTCTTTGAAAACAATCTGAAGTCGATTATAATCATAATGAATAGATTCATCAGCCTTTTGTGAGCGAGGCTGAATTTTGTTCCAATCGACAGGCTTTGGGAAAGCTACTACAATTGTTTGATGGAGGTCTCCATGGAGTCTTCTAGCATTTTGTCCAAAGTTAGGGGTTTGTTCTTCTAAATCCCTTTCAGGATGTTTGCATCAGGCAAGTTTTTTGCAATGTTTGCCTTGACCCTTACCAACATGCATGTGGACTAACTCATATAAATCTGAGAAACCAGGTTGGGAGTCCTCATTCACTTTATGAAATTCTTTAACTGTGGATCACAATTTGTCCTTAGTCCATGAAACGTAAGAGACGTAGGGTGTATTGGGATCCTCAGTAGGCTTAATTTTAAAGGGACAGGTACTAGTATAGATTCAAAGGAAGAAGAAAACGGCTCTGGAGGTAGAGCCTGACAAAAAGCAGGGGCACAGGAGAATGGGTCTCCAGGAACCATTCTGTCTTTCTTTGATCATTTGTTTGCCTCAGTTAATCTTAAATTTTTATTTTGCAAAGAAACAATTTTAGACTCTTTATAACATTTGGAGACTCAAAATACCAATTGAAATAGACATTCCATTCAGTTTGACCAGTTTCAGAGCTTTGGTTTTCCAACTCAATTTTTAAAGAAGTAAGTTTGGGAATTTCAGAAACTTACATAATGGCCGTTGGTATTCAAATTACTTTTGTTTAAATTGGTCTATTTAGTCAAAAATGTGCATAAGGACCTCCTATCAAGAGGGAGGCGTAGGCAAATAGGCTTTGCCTCCTAACACAAGCACAGAAAGAATTACTGCTAGACCTCAAAATAAATAACACCCAGAACTGTCAGAAAATCGATCTGTATGGAAGTCCGACAACCAAGGGTTTAAAGAGGCCACATTCGTCCAGGTGGTGAGGAGGGGCAGAGATGCAGAGACAGGTGGGGAGGCGTGGAGACGTGGTGTGGTGCTGAGAGGCGGTGGCAGCAGAACATGCAGTCCCACATTCACGGGTGGTGAACAAAAATTGGGAGGGACACCTTGGGAGCAAGCAATCCCAGCCCCAGGCCAGACCCCACAACTCGGAATTCCAGCTCCAGGAAGATAAAGCCCCATAACTTCTAGGTGTAGAAACCAGTGCGGGTTGGGGCAGAGGAAGAAACCGCCAGATTTTCAGAAAACTCCACTTAAAGGGCCCGCGTGGACTTAAAACATACGCAAACTCACTCCCTCAGGGATTCAGCACCAGGGCAATAGCTGGACGGGCGCCAGTTGCACAGGGTGTCAGGCAAACCTCCAGAAGCCAGGCAGTGGCATTGTCCCCTCTCTGAGCCCACCCCATACACACAGAGCCACAAAGCAGTGAAGCAGGTTGCCCCACCCTGGCAATTACCTAAGGCTCCATTCCGTACAATTTACAGGTGCCTTTTCTACAATAGGCCATGCTACTAAGGCAGGGAATCAAAACAGCTCAACCTAATACACAGAGACAAACACAGAGAGGCTGCTAAATTGAGGAGATGAAGAAATATGACCCAATTGAAAGAGGAGAACAAAACCCCAGAAAAAGAACTAAACAAAATGGAGGTAACCAACCTATCATATGCAGAGTTCAAAACATTGGTAATCAGGATGCTCAAAGAACTCATTAAGTATGTCAACCAAGTAAAAAAAGATCCAGGAAGAAATGAAGGTTACACTAAGTGATATAAAGAAAAATCTACAGGGGAACCAACAGTGGAAGGGATGAAGCCAAACTTCAGATCCACAATTTGGAACAAAAAGAAGCAATAAGCATTCAATCAGAACAGCAAGAAGAAAAAAGAATTAAAAAAACAAGTATAGGATAAAATGCTTCGGGCACATCTCCAAACATACCAACATCCAAATCACAGGGATGCCAGAAGGAGAAGAGAAAGAGCAAGAAATTGAAAACTTATTTGAAAAAATAGTGAAAGAAAACATCCTCAATTTGGCAAAAGAAATAGACATATAAGTCCAGGAAGTACAGAGAGTCCCAAGCAGGTTGGACCCAAAGAGGACCCCACCAAGATACATCATAATTAAAATGTCAAAGATTAAAGATAAGGAGAGAATCTTAAAAGTAGCAAGAGAAAAATAGAGAGAGTTACTTACGAAGGAGTTCTCATAAGACTATCAGCTGATTTCTCAAAAGAAACTTTGTAGGCAAGAAGGGACTGGTGAGAAGTATTCAAAGTGAAATAAGGCAAGGACCTACATCCAAGATGATTCTATCCAGCAAAGCTATCATTTAGAATGGAAGGGCAGATAAAGTGCTTCCCAGGCAAGGTAAAGCTAAAGGAGTTCATCATTACCAAGTCACTATTACATGAAAGTTAAAGGGACTTATTTAAGAAAAAGAAGATCAAAACTATGAACATTAAAATGCTAATAAATAAATATCAACAACTGAATCTAAGAAAACAAACTAAGCAAATAAGAACAGAGGCAGAATCATAGATATGGAGATCATTTGAAGGGGAAAGTGGAGAATTGGCGAAAAGGTACAGGGAATAAGAAGCATAATTGGTAGGTACAAAATAGACAGAGAGATGTTAAGAATAGTATAGGAAATGGAGAAGCCAAAGGACTTATATGCACAACCCATGGACATGAACTAAGGGCAGGGGGATTGCTGGAGGGAATGGGGGTACTAGGCAGAGTGGGGAAATGGGAGAAAATTGAGACACTGTAATAGCATAATCAATAAAATATATTTAAAAAATAAAAAGGGCACATGAGCAGTATCAGGTAATTAAAATATGTAAAATATTAAACTGTGATAAAATGAAAATAAAAAAGAAATGTGCATAAAGGGGGGACCACATTTTTTAAACATAAAATCTGCTAGGGTTTCTGTGGGGAGGGGGAGTACCTTCAAAGTATTTAGACAATTGATTTTTTTTTTTACACAAATGTCTAAACAGACTGGAGGCCAGATACCAGCACAGTTCCAGTGAGAACATCCTGGTGCATAAGGAGGCAGGCTGAAGTGCCAACTGATTATTCAGAGACTAACAGGGCCTCGATCACCAAAGGACAAAGCCTTACATTGGGTCCCCAGTAGAGCCCAGAGAGCTTCAAAATACAAAGAGGGGAAACTCAGATCCAGAAGAGAACTTATTTTTAATCTCAGGGTTGGGCAAGGAAGCAGTGAGCTCATTTTACTCTGTGGTACCTCACCTGTTTGCTTACCGGCCTCGAAGCTGTTGGGGGTCTTCCTTGGTTTCCCGTATGAGCCACTAAATAATGTTGACGATAAATAGCCAGATATTCTCCAGCAAAATGGGTTTATTTGGGAACAATAAAGAATCTCATTTTACGCTGTGTGGTCTAATTGTGAACCATGCACAAGTGCAAAGAAACAAAGAAGAGTCCTTTTATGGACTGTTGTCCAAGACTGACACAGGGCATGAGGGCTCTCCCTTCTGGCTTCCTGACTTCCCTTTGAATGAGGCTTCTGTTCATTAATTTTTACAATAGATTGGTATAATGTTTGCAGAAATAAGTTATACAACATGTATACATGAATTAAGTTATTATTATTTTGGAGGTATGTTATGTTGAAATTAGAAAAGTCACATTTTAGCCTTGCCTCTGCCAGTTATTGTCCATCTTCCAAACTTGAAATGTTATTTTTTCACTTTAAAAAACAGAAATAGCCCTGGTTGATGTAGCTCAGTGGACTGTGTACCACCAGCCTGCAAACCAAAAGGTTTGATTCCCAGTCAGGGCACATGCCTGGGTCCCCCAGTAGGGGGGGCACCAGAGGCAACCACACATTGATGTTTCCCTTTCTTTCTCCCTCCCTTCCCCTCTTTCTAAAAATTAAAGAAAAAAAGAAATAAACCACCAGAAAAACTGAAATTAAGAGATATTTACAAAATAACTGGCCTGTACTCGTCCAAAATGTCAAGGTAATGAAAAAAATAACCTGAGGAACTATTTCAGATTGAAGACTAAAGAGGCATGAAAACTGAATGCAGTTTGTGATTTAGAATTTTCTTTTCCTAGAAATGATAGTATTAGAAAAATTGTCAAAATTTGAACACTGTCTGCAAATTAGTTAATAGTACTATACTGATGTTAATTTCCTGATTTTGAAATCATGTGTTTGTTATGTAAAAGAATATATTTAGTTTAAGTAAATAAATATATATATTACACACACACACACATTGAAGTATTTACAAGTAAAGGGCTACAACTTTATTTTTTAAATTTATTTATGAATTTTTAGAGAAAGGGAGAAAAAGAGAGAGAGAGAGACATCGATTTGTTGTTCCACTTAGTTATGCATTCATTGGTTGATTCTTGTAGGTGCCTTGACCGGGGATCAAACCCACAACCACAGCATATCCAGAAGATGCTTTAACCAACTGAGCTACCCAGCCAGGGCAACTACAACTTTAAAATAATTCAGAGAAAAAAATATTTTAAACCAACAGACAGATAGCTCTAAAGCAAATGTGATAAAATGTTAGCAGCTGAAGAATCTGACTGTAGTGTATACAGGACTTCTTTGTATTGACAACTTTTTGTTAAGACTGAAATTATGTCAAAATGAAATGCTTTTTGACCCACAGACATGGACAATGGTGTGGGGATTGACTGTGGGAGTCGGGGGGTGGGCTGAGTGAAGGGGGTCAAAGGAGGAAGAATTGGGACAACTT
>VMDR010006771.1:0-43760 GCA_007922815.1 Macrotus californicus
AGATATTTTATTTATTTTTAGAGAGAGGGGAAGAGAAGGAGAGAGAGGGAGAGAAACATCAATGTATGGTTGCCTCTCACACAGCTCCCCACTGGGGACCAGGCCTGCAACCCAGGCATGTGCCTTGACTGGGAATTGAACTGGCGACCCTTTGTTTCCCAGGTCTGTGCTCAATCCACTGAACTACATAGGCCAGGGCGGTATCTGTTGCTCTTTGTCCTGGGTTCCTGTAATTGAGCTTCTGAACCTTTCCTGATTTTCCTGAGTGATAAGAGTGTTTTGTTAATCATGGTGGGGCCCTCAGACCACACCTAAGTTTACATTAATGATGACTCAGGATGGGGGCCCATCACACCAGAAAGACCAATCATGTGATTAGAGAGTTGGGGATTTCCCTGATATTGGCCCAACTTCCTCTGGAGTGGGGATAGGGGCTAGAGATCGAGTACAATCAATCCTGCATATATAATGAAACACCAATAAAAAGTCTGGACAAAGCTTGGGTAAGCCTCCTGGTTGGTGATGCACTGATGTGCTGGGGAGGTGACACATCCTGATTCCACAAGGAGGCTCATGGAAAGTCCATGTTTGAGACCCTCCCAGACCTCACTCAATGCGTCTCTTCATTGAGCTGGTTCTGGTTTGTATCCTTTACAACAAAACTGTCATAATTAAGTATAGCACTTTCCTGAGTTCTGTAAATCATCCTAGCAAATTACGGTACCTGAGGGGGTCATGAGATTTATAGCCAATTGGTCAGAAGTGAGGATGGCCTTGCAGCTGGATCTGAATAGGGCAGTCTTATTAGAGACTGTGCGCTTCTGGGGAGGCTATGCTAACTCTGGTTTATTACTGCCAGAATCGCACTGTGGTACCACACACATCTTTCTTCACTCTGGAAAGATTTCAGGGTTACACACATGTGCTCATCAAGTGCCACGCTAATTTACTGAGAAGTCTGGAATGACTCCTCATTGCCTGCTTTTCTTTGTTTCGTATTTATCAATTTTTTAGACAGAGAAAAATGTCAGATTTGTTGTTCCACTTACTTATGCATTCGTTGGTTGATTCTTGTAAGTGCCTGGACTAGGGATCGAACCCACAACCTTGGTGTATCGGGATGATGCGCTAGCCCACTGAACTACCTGGCCAGGGCTGCCTGTTCTTTCCATGGGAGTGAACTGTGGCTCCTCTGCTTGCATCAGAAACGTGCCAAAAGGAGCCCTGGCTGGTGTGGCTCAGTGGACTGAGTGCTGGCCAGCAAATCAAAGTGTCTCCAGTTCGATTCCCAGTCAGGGCACGTGCCTGGGTGGCAGGCCAGGTCTCCAGTGGGGTGTGTGTGAGGGGCAACCACACGCTGATGTTTCTCTCCCTTTCTCCCTCCCTTCCCCTCTCTAAAAATAAATAAATAAAATATTAAAGAAAAACATGCCAATAGGAGAAGTAATGTCATACCTTTGATGTCAGAATACGACAATATAAAGTAAAGACAGTGTGGCAGATGGCATTAATGTTCCTTTCGTGGATATTATTGGTGCTCTGTACACATCTTTTCAGACCTCTTTTCTAGTTCTGTTCCTTCTCCCAATTTCGGTGTGATTTTGTTTTTAAGAGCCACGCAGGGCTACTCCTACAGGGCTAGCAGAGCTGCTTCACACAGGCTCTGAAAGCCGAGTGCCCGGTTGCTTGGAGCAGTCCTCAACCAATGACTGACAGCTGCGGAAATATGAAAGCCTAGCTCCACTGCCTCGAGGTGGGATAGACTCTGAGGTATAATTTACACTCCAGAACTCCCTGAAAGATAAGGCTTACCCCAGGACTTTGTCTGAAATTATACCTTTAGCTTTGTCTCCTTTCCTGTCCTGGTTCCCCACTGCTTTTCTGGATTCTTGTAGGAATACTTCTTAATAAATCACTTGCCACTAATCCTTGACTCAGGGTCTACTTCTGGGGAACCTAAAATAGTTTCCAATCATTCACTGCTGAAGAGGCTGCCACATGACTTGCGATGTCTGGAGGGCAGGGGAACCTATTTCTCAGCCCCCACTGAGTCAAGTGGCAATGTGACATGCTCAGACCAACGGAACGTGATGAGAAGTAATGTATGCTACACACTACTGGACTCTTCAGAATCATCATGTTACTAGAATTGCCTTTCTCCGGGGAAAGGCCAAGACTGGGGCTGATACCAGAACAAGTCATGCAAAGCAAAACCACAGCTGATACACAGCCAGGATGTAATGAGCAAGAATACACCTTTATTATTGTTAAGACACTGAGATTTGGGGTTTGTTGCTGCAGCATAACCTAACGGGAATAATACAGGCAGAGTAGTAAAATAGTTAAAAGCATGTGTCCTGGAGTCAGATGACCTGGGGTCAAAGTCACGCTCTGCCACTTACTATGTGTATAACCTTGGCCAAGTTCTTTAGCTAACTTTCAGTTTCTCCATCCAAAAAATGGGAATATTTAATGATAACCACCTCAAAAGGTCACTGGGGATCAAATGAGTTAACACATATAAAGTGCTTCATCAATGCCTGGCGCATGGTAAATGCTTAATGATTATTCACTAAAGTGAACTATAATTATGAGTGATAGCTCATCCCAAAGTTTTCAATGTTTCCCCCCACAACTACTGAGCTCCTTGGTGGTCTCCCCAGCATGCAGTCTCAATTTCTATTTGGGGATCTATGCGGTCCTGGGGAAACTGACCTGTCCCTAAGAAGAGACAAACAACCTATAGTGTGCTGGTAAACCGGGTCCCAGGAGGGTGGGGAGAGAAGCCAGTTTCCATGGTACACTGTCAATACTCCCTCCATGGCCAGTTCCACTGCCAATGGTTTAAAAACTGGCTTGCAAATTTCTTGAATAGATGACAACCAGGTGGTGAGCCAGGACTCCTCCGTGCCCCTCCTCCAGCCCTAATGCATAAATAAGTGCAAGCTGCTCCAACCAGTGAGAATCCAGGACTTCTACAACTCTAATCAAACATAAACATTTCCCTTGTATGCTGTAAAATGTAGAAGAGCTTTCCAAAGTGTATTAAGTTGAACACGTGAAACTGCCAATATGTAACTAGTTCTGACCTCCATCAAGAGCAGTATCATGCAATGCAGCCTAACACTGGGAATTCACAGGAAAATGGCGGAAGAAAGGAAGGAGGAGGTAAATCCCACCGGAAGTAAATCTGAAGGAGGACTATGTGGATTTTAAAGAGACGCTAATCCTTCACTCCACAAAGGGTATTAAATATAATTTCGGACAATTAGCTTCTTTATTATTCAACTACATACTCCCTGGAAAGTATCATATTATACCACACAAGCTTATATAACATCTTCATTCTCCCAACCTTGTTTTCAGGGCACGGGATTTCTTTTCCATCAGGGGCAAGAAATTCAGAAAGGTCTCAGCAGAGATTCTGGAGAACACCTTTCGACAGGTTTTGGGAGAAACTCAGGGTCAGGCTATCCAGGGAATTCCGTTTTTTTCGCCGTAAACTCCCCTGCAGCAAATTGGGGCGTTGGGGCGTTAGGGACCCGACTGGGGCGGGTCCGTCCCCTCCCTGAGCCGCAGGTAACGCACCAGTGCGGTGGGGTTAAGGACTGTCCTCGGAGTCTGGCCGTGAGGATTAAACTGGGAAATACTCACCCAGGGCACGGTGCTCGGTCAACAGGGGCCCTCACTAAGTAAGACAATTTCAACATGCCACAGCTCTTAAAGAGCAACCCCCAGCACTTGAGGAGCGAGGGGGCGGACCGCGCCTCCCCCTCCCCCGCCACCGCCTCCGCCTCCGCCTCCGCTGCTTCCCAGCGGCCCCTGCGGCGGGCGTGGCCCCGCTTCCCAGAATGCCGCGCGGCTCGGTCTCCGGGCGGGGGCGGGTGCCGCAGCGGCCAGCGGTCCAGCTTGGGCGGGTCTCGGTGGCCGGTCACCTGCCCCACCGCGGAGGTTTGTAGGGTGCTACCGCCCTCCTGCCACCTCCTTCCTCGTCCCCCCAGCGTAACCCACCCAAGCATGCACACGCGGCATAGAGTAGCGCACACGTCCGCACACGACAGCACGCTCTGCTTTCCGCCCACAGATGACAGACATCGCCCCGGCACTGAACAAAGCCCACGCACCACAGCCCACGGAACATGTGCAAAGCACAAGTACGTTTACACACGTGACACGTCTCAGCCCCGACACGGAACACAGAACTCAACACACAAGGCATTCACTTTGCTCACCCAAGACACGAATATATCCCACAACACACCAAAAGTAGCACACACATAGCGCACCACTTACAAATGCACACACCGCAAACACCATGTATTTTGCCAAGAGACTACACGAGTCACCCACACACGGAGGTAGACGTCACACACATACTACAACGCACTGTTCCCTGCTTACACGATTGACATGTGTACATTCCACACTACACCAAACACAAAATACACACTTAAACCCCCGTTGAAGAAAACACATTGCCCACAAACGTCATGCACGCACTACCCATATCACATCAGTACAACATACTATACAAGCCCTGAGCATAGGCACACACCTCACAAACACATGCAAACATCACATCACACAGCAACATACATGCAACACACAAAACCTAAGTGTACCAACATATCCACACTACATGCACTGCTCACAAACACGAATAATCACACACATACCCCACTCAGCACACTGGACATACAGATACTACATCGAACAAAACCGTACCCACAGCTGACCCACACAGGCACACCTAAGGTGACCAGCCATCCTGTGTGCCCAGGACTGGTTTGGTTTTAGCATTGAGAGTCCGACGTCTGGGGAACCCCTTAATCTCAGGCAACCCAGGATAGTAGTCACCCCACACATTATTCAAATGAATCAGGCCTGGACCCCTAATTACTACCAGTAATAAAATCTAAGCAGGTCTGGGGACCGGGAGAGGAGGGCCACAGTGGCCAGGAGCTTAGGAGCCCCAGGCATGGTTCCTTGAGCACCGGGTCTCACCCCCCTCCCCACTTCGTCTGTAGGGCAAGTTCAGCCTCGGAGGAATTTGAAATGAAGTTGCCGTCAGCACCCTCCAAGAGAAGGAAAGAGGCAGAGAGGCTTAACCACACCTGACTGGGGTTTAGCCTTGAAAAGCACTTTTACTGAACTTATCTCATCTAATCCTGACAAAAACCCGTGAAGTGGGTAGTATAGGTGCTATTTGGACGATGATGCCAGAGAAGCACGGACACCTGCCTAGAGTCACATAGCACATGTCATAGGCAGAACGTGTCTGGAAGATGTCCCAGCTCTCTGGTCCCCCCACCCAGGCTTTTCCCCTCCTGCCAGCTGTCTGCACAGGCCTCTCTATCCCCCATCTTGGGTGAGACACCTTGGCTAGAATCAAGAAGCCACCTGTCTTGAGCCACCACCTTCAAAAGCCTTTCATTCCATCTTAATGGGGCGAGGCGCCCAGGCTGCCCCACCCTCAGGGTGGATTAGGCCTCCACCTCCCTGTTAGAGTTTAAAGTACTTCAAAAGAGTTCCCTGCACAAAAATAGCTCCCACAGGTCCTGTCTGGTAGCTTGGAATCACACCAGGAGAGATAGACCCCTTTTAGGTAAAGGCATTGTGCCTTGGAGGCCCCTGTTCAAAAGTCACCTGTATCCCCAGGAGGGACTCCCACACCACAGCCTCCAGTACCCTAGCTGGCACTGTCTCCCTGTCACTCGGTGCATTGCAACAGATATTGCCTAATGCCAGCTTGCTGATGGAATTGGACAGTCGCTAGCAATTCCTGTGAGAATGAGGAAGAGGATGGGGAACTTTGATTGTGACTGAGGGAGGGTGTGAGAGGGTGCAGAGTGACTTGGACAGGGGAAGACAGGATAGTAGAGATATGGGTGTTGAGAAAGATGGGGGTACACCGTTGGCAGGAATGGTGGAGACCCTTAGTCTACGGAGGAGGCAGGGGGAATGCCGTGAGCTTTCCAGCGCTCCCAGGAAGAAGAGGGTTGAGTTATAGGGCGGGCATACGTGGGGGGTGGAGAGGTCAGGGGGAGGGGGCTGTTTGTGGGGGACACTCTGGTTCAGTGCTGGCAGCACCCTGAGCAGGACGCTTGAGCAATCACGGATTACTCCTCGGTGGAAGTTGCCGAAGAAAACGTGAGAACATGGGAAAATGTTTGCGATGTAACGATAAGTGAGAGAAGAAGAGGTTACAAAACGGGACAGAGTGGGATCCCTGTTGTGTAACGCTGGCTGGAAAGACACCAGAACATTAGCTGGGGCTATCCCTGCCACAGTGAGGATGACTTGCATTTCTCCTTGGAGCCTGTCTGTGTAGTCCAGATTTTCTATAATGAATTTGAAATGGGATTTTTCTACATATCTGAAAGTGTTATTTTAGAAGGAAATTAATTGACTGCTTATTAACCTCTACAGTTCCAGCACCACTCGTCACACAGAGAAACATAAGCCGTGGCCACCGCTCACAGGTTACCCTGAAATCCAGGCTCAGCCCCAGGGTCCAGTTCCATGCAGAAAGAGTGTGGCCCCTGCTTGGGCTCTGCCCTGTTCCGCAGCTTCCGAGCTGTGTGACCCGAGCAAGTGCCTTGACCTTTCTGTGATCTGGTTGCCTCATCTGTAAAATGGGAAGAATAACAGTACCTGCAAGGATTAGTTGAGCTGATACCCGTGACCACTTAGAAGAGCACAGTGGCGCTGGCTGGTCACACCTGACGTGCTGGCTGTTGCTTCCTGGTGGTTGAGAGCTTTGTCTCTGGTGTCACTCTGCGTTCCAATCCATGTTCTGCCGCGACTGGGCTTAGGCAAATGATTTTATCTCAGTCTCTGCCTCAGTTTCTTAATCTTTAAAATGGGGATGAAAGTAATGGTGCTTCATTCATAGAGTTGTTATAAAAATTAACCATGTAATTACGGGTAAACTATGTTACTTAGAAGAATGTCTAGCACATAAGAGTGCTCAGTAAGTGGGAGCTGCTATAATACTAATTATCATTAGTTATTGCTATTGGGGGAGGCCGTGACTGGGGGTGAGAACCACCAGAGCACCCTGCGGAGAGCCAGCAGGGGGTCCAGGGTGCATGAGACAGGCTGAGCGGGCCCTGCAGGATGGCCTTACCCTCCCTTTCTTGCCTCTCCTGTGTCTTCCTCTAGCTTGGGTTGTTCTGATCCTTTAAGTTTTAAAACTGTGCCACTCCTTCCATACACTACTACTCCCTGATTTTTATTTCGGTACTCACAGAGGTGGGCACTTGGTGAGGTTAATGAAGGGAGGCTTCCAGGACTCTTTATTTGCATGGGAAATGCCTCGGCAATGTTATATTTATAATTGAGTCTTTTTCTTGCAGGAGACTTCCATCTTTGTGTCATCTTGGACCCCAACTGGGTCCTCCCTTGGTTTTAGGATGGGAGCTCCCAGTTTAGACTTCCAAGGCCCCATCTGCTGAAATCCAGCCCCTTTCTTGAACTGGCCCTGGTCACCAGGGGCTTATTTGGGTGATATTTTTGCCCATGTGGGTCTCTTTTCCTTTGTTACTGATGCATAGTATTTCATGTCTCCTCCTGTAGCTACAGCCTCTACCTGTCACCATTAGGGCTGGTGTTAACATGAATGAATGAATGAATGAATGAATGAATGAATGAATGAACGAACGAACGAATGAACGAACAAATGAACTTGCAATGCCTGGGAGTAGAGAACAAATGAACAAATATACTTTGAGTCTGTTTTGTTCTTAAAGGAAAATTAACAGCAGGTAATTGCTTAGTCCTGGGGTGGAACAAAGCCCTCAGCAGACAGGAGAAGCTGGAAGCCTTTTAAATAGATGAGGAACAAGAAGCCTCTGAGATCCTAGAATGACTGAAGTTTAGGAACACAACTGTATCTACATGGGAAAATGTATTAAGTCTGGAGACTGTTCAGAAGCTGAAATTGAAAAACCATCACAGGGCTTTATTGAGAGCTTGTTCTCCTTACATTTGGGCTTTATGAATGCTACTTTGCCGGTACACTTTATTAAAGATTTATGTTTTTAGTTAAGAATGAGTAAAATCAACAGGAGAGGAAGCCTGGTTGTGTCCATGGTAGGCAGGGACTCCCGGTGTCTCTCTGACTTTCTGGATTAGCTTTGAGGGAGCTTTTCCAGGCCATACTCAGAACTTTGCAACTTACCCCACGCAGGACACTCCTACATACCCTGTGTGATTGTTTCATCGGCCCAGCATCTCCTTGGAGACCGCTAACTCTAGGAAGGCGAGGACGCCCACACCCCACCCTGACAAACACTCAAAGCTGAGGAGCCAGGGTGCTAAACTTCGGTGCGATGGGGAACTCTGTGTGAACTAAGTACCCACTTGTTGGTCACACACCAGCCTAGATGGTGATGTAAGGGATTTGTAGATGCAACTAATATTTAAATCACTAAGCTTTGAGTAAAGCTAATTACCCTTCATAAAGTGGTTGGACCTCATTTGATCAGTTGGAGACCTAAGAAAAGACGGAGGCTCGCCCCTCCCCCACCCGCCCCCCAAGCAGCAGGAAGAAGGATTCTGCCTTCAGAGCACCCTCAGACTCCAGACTACAGCACCGGCTCTGGCTGGAGCGGCCGGCCTGCCATCTTGCCCTGCAGATACGGACTTGCCAGGCTCCACAGTTGTGTACATATATTCATATTCTATTTCTCTGGAGAACCATACTACAAAAGGTGAGAATGTAAGTTGCTTTCTTGCTTGGGAAAAATTTTTCTCAATGTGAATGACTTTTCACGAGGTTAAGTGTTTGGACAGGTGTAGGCAGTCTGGGAGACTGCAGAGTTCTTCCTGTCTCTCCCCTCCACTTCCGAGCAGGCTTGGACTTAAACATTCAGTCACAAGTAAGCATTAGAAGTGAGCATCCCATTCCTCCTCTGTCACCACCCCTCTGTGTAGTTAGTTACATCTGAAACTATGTGCATTTGTAGTAGCAAGACAGGAGCCAGTCTAAATAGTCATGCACGTGAAGGAGTACTACGCAGCAGTACAAAGGAATTGGGGTCTTTTTCTGTGCCGACGTGGAACGGATTTAAAATAACATGAATGAGCTCTGACTGGTGTGGCTCGGCGGATTGAACACTGGCCTGCCAACCGGGGGGTCACTGGTTTGATTCCCGGTCAGGGCCAGGCCCCCAATTAGGGGCGTGTGAGATGCAACCAGTCGATGTTTCTCTCCCTCCCTTCCCCTCTCTCTCTTAAATAAATAAAGAAAGAAAGCAAGGTACTGACACTGTGTTTCCATTCAGGTGAGTGAAAAGAATATTTGCATATTTGTTTACAGGTCCACAATCCCTCATTCACAAGTCCAAAATCCAAAAATCTCTGAGGTTTTCTTTTTTTGGCGTGTGGCAAATTTATTTGGCAGTAAAACTGGAGCTGAAAGGATGTGTAGCCATTGGCAGTTTTTATGTGTCCCTATTAGTATGGACACCTCACACCCCGGACCCCTGGTGACCAGTCGTCCTGTTTGCCTGGGACCAAGGAGCTCCTTGGACCCAGAACTTCAGGGCTCAGACCAAGACAATGGGTCACCTTATGCGGAGCTGACTGGAGGTGTTAGGGAACACATTATGCACCTTATTACCTGTCTAAAATCTGACAAGTTCGGGATTCTGAAACCCATCTGTTCCCAAGGGTGCTGGGTGAAGGAGGGGACTGTCCCTGGAAGGAGACCCGGCAACCAGCCACAGTCTCTGGGAGGAAATGAGCGGCCAGGGGCTGGGCTGTTTTTACTGCACGTCGTCTTGCATCTTTTGACCATGGACCATGTGAATGGATTATCTCTTCAAAAAATAAATACAGGAAGTAAAGGAAAAACAAAACTCTGCACTTTTGACTAAACTGGAAGTAGAATTTTAATGACTTTTGAAAAAAGAAATTACTGTGCTGCTGTTATTGATGCTGTCAAAACAATATTTGCCTTTCAGATTGTGCTGACCCCAGTGCATCCTGTCCTCAGGGCCGCCTCACCTGTTGAGCCCCGAGAGGGAGTCAGGAGGCTTGTTTCTTGTTTTCTAAGCTCAGAGAGCGGAGCAGGTCTCTCCCCAAGCAGCAGCAGGTGGATGCACCCCGGCTTTTGCTTCAGCAGCATGCTCCACAGCCCCAGGAGACTTTTTCCTGGTTGGTAGTTCTTATTTTGAAAAGTCAAAAACAATCATACAAAACAAGTAGAAACAGGCTAGGTCAGCTGAAAAATACCCACATGCTCCCACCCCTGGTCTCTGGGTGATATAATTAGCTGGTTTTATCCTGCGGTGAGTGGGAGGCTTGCTCCTCTCGCACCCGGCAAGGCCAGAGGCTGACGCAACAAAAGGCAAGCCCGGGCAAGGCCGGCCTGAGCAGTGCTGCCGAGATGCTGATGCGGGCTCTGTGGGGGACAGGGGGCGGGGCTGCCTCAGGGCTGCAGGGGTGTGGGGACCCAGCTGCCCAGGAGGCAAAGCTGGGCTCCTGCTCACTCAGCCTTGAGCTAACACCCCAGCTATTTCCAGTTCTCTCAATCCCACCGAGGTGGAAGGGTCTGCTGAGAGGTTCTAGAGGTGAGAAGGGGGCCCCAAGCCCAGAGAGACTAAGTCAAGGTTCCCAAAGCTCTGAGGGTGGAGGGTGAGGAGGTTTCAGTCACTGGGAAGATTTTCCAAAATACTTCTGCACTCGTGTTGCTGGCTGACCCTCTCTCAATTTTAATTCAGTAGGCTCAGATAAAATCAGAAATTGGGATGTTTAAAAAATTGTGTTAATTATTATTTAAAATGGCACTGACTATTTAAAAACTATATTATGAGAAATAAGCCTACCTTGCACCCTGAGACAGGCTGGCTTCGCACAGCACACCTCCAGGGGGCACTGTCCACACGGACTCAATGGTGCTAATGGTACCTCTGGAGGTGAGCGACAGTGGCCTGCTTGTCCCTCCAGAGGCAACCCCTCATTGTTTCCCGTGTCTTCTTCCAGAGAGAGTCCGTGTGGTGCAGGGCCAGAGCATTCTTCACAGGGGGTCCCTTTCCTCCCACTCTCTAAGAGGAGAATCACTGAGCCAGGGAGGAAGGTCTAATGCAGGGAGTGCAGGCGTCTTCAAGGTGGTACTGGAGAACTGGGTTCTTCCCTGAAGTCTCACCACAGCAAGCCCCTTCTGGCCACCAGCCCCAGGCTGGGTCCCACACACCCCATCAGGAATCTGTCAGGGTCTCTGTACCTGCGTTTGGGGCAATAAAAATCCTTTTCTTATTAGTCCCCGGGGGCCCCAGGATGTTTTCTAGTGGATCTGCTGAGGAAGGGATTTTCCTGCGCTGCAGTCCAATGGCTTCTCAACAGGCTTTGATGTTGACTTGTAAAAACAAAACAAACCTGTGTACCAGAAGGGAGAAAACAGGTCCTGCTGTGTGTCTTTAGACAAATCACACTGTCCCTTTGTGTCCTGGTTTCCTCCTTTGGGAGCCGGGGGGAGCTTCATATCTACCCCATTTTTTCCAACCTCTCAGGGATGAAGATATTGAGGCCCAAGAACACTCAGCTTGCAGTGGCACTGTTCTTGTGGGGGCCATGTCCGGACACTGGGCAGGAGCCGACTCACTTGGAAGAAGGAGGAAAGGAAGGGTCCTCACCTGCCTCACTCCCCTGCTGTGTGACCACACGGACCCCTGCATCTAGGTGGGGCCACATGACTCCCCTGCTGTGTGACCACACGGACCCTTGCATCTAGGTGGGGCCACATGACTAGTTGTTGCCGATGGAATGTGTGTGGGTGGGTATTGGTTCCCAGTGACTTCTGAGGCAGGTGTGAAGAAATGCACATGCCTTCATGTACCTTCTCTCCCCTCCAGCCGGAAGCAGAGATCCTGAGGCCCTCTGGAAGGTGGAGCCACAGGATGGAAAGTTCTTGAATCAGCCCCTGGAGGTCAGTTACTCACAAGCCAACAGGAACACCTCAACTGTGTTTATATGTGAGTAAGAAATAAAATTCTGTTGGGATATTGCTGAGATCTGAGAGTATTTGTTACAACAGCTAGTGTCATCCCAACACATACCCCCACCTTTCTTCCTAAGTCTGGCCCTGAGCTGTTTGAATTCACCCATTCACCTGAGGAGCCCTTGGCAGTCATTCCTCCCAGCAGAGGGCAAGGCTGTTACGTTACAAACCGCTGAGGGCCAGAGGAGGGAGCTGTCCTCTCTTCCTTGGCTCTGAGCTCAGCTCCACTAGGGCCACCAGCATTTGGGGCTTGGGGGTTGCAGCTGTTGCATTTCACTGTGGCTCTGGTGGCATTTGACCATGTGTGACACTCAAAACCATCCTAGGGAAGCAAAGACAAAGACAAGCAGCTGATGGGGGGCAGGGGGAGCAGAAAGGGTGAGGCC
The DNA here is from genome assembly GCA_007922815.1 of Macrotus californicus. NCBI lineage: Eukaryota > Metazoa > Chordata > Mammalia > Chiroptera > Phyllostomidae > Macrotus > Macrotus californicus. The sequence goes on from VMDR010006771.1 coordinate 12,391, forward strand.
ACAGCCGGAGCCCTGGGTCTGCCCTGGCTGTCTGCCTGTGTCACCTCCTGAGGCCTCCATGTCCCTCTGTAGTGTGGGTCTAAAATACCTGTCCTGGATGGGGGCAGGAGAAGGTGGGGAGGGTGAGGAGTGAGATAATAAATCTGAAATCCCAAAATCACTTTGTAAGACTCCACACTGCTATGCAGTCAGAGGTTCCAAACCCAAGACCCTCAGAACTTTGAGGTATATGGGGCTTTTTCTTGGGAGGGGCTTAAAAATCATTAATTAGGGAAGAAAAACAAAAGAATGCATAATTCCTACTCTTTTGGGATTATCCAGAGGCTGTTCTGAGCTAAAGAGCCTGGAGAGAGGGGTGTCTTGGGGGCTTCCAAGGCCAGCTCAGAGGACTGGACAGTGTCTGTGAGCAGTTCCCCTTGCCACCAAATCTACTCTCAGGTGTCACAATATCTGAAATTTCACCATTACTGCTTCATTCCTTTGGATTCCTTTTTGTTCCTCCACAAAAATGCAGGCAATGATAATCCTTAACATGCGTTCAATGCTTTAGACTCGTTCCAATAATCCTGAAAGAGACAGAAAGACAGTGAGACCCAAACACTGGGTGTGACAGGAAGTTGTAGGGGCAATTCTACTCCTAAGTGTACGTCCAAGAGACACTCTTGCATGTGCGTCCCAGAGACATGGGTAAGAATAAGCATGGCAGCCCAATATGGAACAACACAAAGCTGGAAATAACCCAAGTCCCATTGACAGGAGAAGGGACTACTGGAGGTTAAATAACAGTGAAGACGGTTGCCCCCTGTTTTTATAATGCATGCTGCACAACGGGCCATGCTGAAACATAGCGCAGACACAACCACTTATTTGCTCACAGTTCCACAATTTAGGCAGGGCTCATTGGCGATGGTTTGTCCCCACTTTGTGTGACTTCAACTGGGGAGGCTCAACTGGGGCTGAAGGTTCAGCTTTTAAGATGGGCCCGCTCACAGTTGGCACTGACACTGGCTGTCAGCTGGGAGATCAGCGGGCCCCACTGAGGGGGAGACCCTCCGTTGTCTTGCACGTGGCCCTTCCACATGGCCTCTCACAGCATGGCGGTCTCAGGCTAATCCAACTTCTCACATGTAGCCCCAGGTCCCCACATATGCAAAAGCAGAAGTTGCTAGACCTTCTCAAGGCTTAGGCCTAGAATGGGCACAGGGTTACTTTTGTCCCATTTTGTTGGCTAAAAGAGGTACAAGCCAGACATATTCAAGGGGGGGGCAACTACAAGAGAGTGTGACTCCGCAGAGGTACACTGCATTGGGTGCCGCAGACTACCACAAACCACAACCACCCACAGCCACAGGTGTAAATCTTAGGTAGGTTATGCCGCGATAACAAATAACCTCCACATTTCAGGGACTTTCACACAACAAAGGCTTACTTCTTTCTCACATACATATCCCACACAGGTTGGTGGGGTGCTCTGCTCCACACAGTCACTTAGGAACCCAGGCTGATGGAGGCTCCCTCATGCTGAGATGAGACCTCACTTTTGCCAGAGCCATGGAGGACAGAAAGGCTGGAGAATTTCAGCTACTCTCGGCCCTAAAGAGACAATGTCACTTATGCTCACATCTCATTGGCTAGAATGAGTCACATGACCTTGTCTAACCTGCAATGGGCTGCTGGGAAATGTAGAAGAAGGAGCCCATAGAAAAATGGGTGAGTATTAAAATTACTGTCTTGGCCACATGTAATAAAATTGTTGGACACCAAAGAAAGTTCAACATGAAATTCAAGGTAGGGGAGAGGAAGGGGTCAGGACAGGAGAGAAATTTACAGGAAGGTATCAGTGACCTGCAAAGTCCCTGAAGCCTAACCACAGAGTGCAGGCTAAAAAGAGCACTTCCATAAATATTCACTGAGCTCCAGCTGAGGCTGCTAGGCCTCAAAGGCACAAAGATGAATAAAATATGGGCTCATCCCCTCCAGGTTCCCAGCTCGGTTGATGCAGTAGGCACGTAAACCAAGCAGGCTGGCAGAGCCCAGTGGGGTGGACTGCTCACCAGGAGCTCTAAGAGCCAGAGGGGGCTCTGAGAAGGCCTCCCCGCAAAGGGCCATGTGAGCTGGGCCATGCAGGATCAATAGGAGTTCAGTGGAGAAAGGAACGAAGGTGGGTCGGGAACAGTTACTCCAGGATCAGGGAACTGAATGTGCAAGCCCCTCACTCCTCAGGTGGCCTGTGTTCACTGCATTTCCTCACCACCTCCTAGTTCTTAACTGTCTGATCGACTCGTTCACATCATGCTGTGCCACCCAGAACCTTCTGCGGACCCAGGCACTCACCGTCTCCACTGGCTGTTGGGAGTGTTGGCTGCTGGTGCTTACAGTTGAGTTCTTCATTAGGAATCGGTCACAGATAAGGGAGCTCTCTTGCCCAGGGTCATGCACTCCCTACTCCAGGGGTAGCCACATCCAAATGACTGACGTATAAAGGCCCTGCCTCTAGCTTCACTTCAGGGAACTCTGCAGGACCATCCTAGCTCCAGAGCGCCCTATGGGATCTGCTGAGGCCTCTTCGGCCTCCAGTCTCCATCACAGCTCAATTCCTCTCTCTCAGCCCAGTCCTGTTTCCTTTATACCCCCGGTGCTGATTGTGCATGCATTCTCCAAGAAACGTCCTTCAAACAAATCTCCACTTCAGAGTGTGTATTCTGGGAAACCTACCAAAGATATCACTGAAATGAAATGACTACTAAATTTCAAAGGATGCCTTCCTTGGAGGTGTTTGCATACCGATAATAATAACTAATATTCATAGACTGATTCTGTGTGCCAGGCACTATGCTAAGCACATTGCCTATATGATCTCGTTTAATAAAGAACAGAATTCATGCCGAAGGAATGAATTTCTCATGGTGAAATTTCCAGCTCAGGGATGCTGGCTGGAAACATTTGTGTAGCACAAATTCTGTCACAAATTTCTTTGCCTCACTCTATGATCAGTCCTGATCTTCACTGGCTGGGTAAAGTCCTCATTGGGTCACGGAGGCGGCTCCCAATCTCATTCTAACTTAAAAAAAAAAAAAAAAGCAGGGCGTCTTCTGCTTGATAATGTAACATCTCTGTTCTGCCTCTTCTCTGGGGTCTCACTTCTCGGGAGCCAGTGTAGAGGTAAACTTCTCTGAAAGCTGACTGCCCCAATTTGGGACTCCCCGAGCCTTTTCTGAGAAATGGCGACATTGTTCCCAGCACTTCCTCTCCCTTCTTGGGAAGTTCCTGCAGCCACCACTGGGTCCCCCTCACATCCTCCTTTTGCAGGCTTGGGCTTTCCGCTTTTCCTTTCCATTAGCTCCCTCTCAGGTAGGGGCCAATCTGGCCCCTCTTGCCCCCCACCCCCGGGGCTGAGCCTTGCTCCACCCCAAAGCTGCCTGCTTTCTGGGAGCTTGCCCAGGCAGCAGGCTGTGGCCCTGACTGGCCCTCCCGCCCTGGGGAACACGCCCCAGCATGTTGAGACTTGCTGTAGAAGAGGCTGATGGCTGTTTTGTCCTTGGGGCTGCCTGCTTAGGGGGTAGTAGGAGGCAGGAGACCCCCGGAGACCCCAGGGAGACCGTAGTCTGAGTTTTTCTGAACAGAATAGGTGATCTTCAGCATATCCCTTGGGGATGGCCTGAGATGTGTTATGTGCACACACCTGCGTGTGGTTGTTTGTTTGCTTGGGGAGTCAGACTCCCTATAACAACTTGCTCCTCTGCCCTCTTCAGGGCAGGGGTCCTCCTTCAAGAACATGCCTGGCTACACATTCAAGTGTATATTTGGAAACAATAGGTACTTTATAAATATTTCTTGAATTCTATTATGGTGGCAGTAGTGTTGAGCTGGAAGTTATAAACAACCCCCAAAACCTCACTTCGCAATAACAACAAGAAGAATTATTTTACTGCGAAGCTCCGTGCCACATAGCTGTAAGTAGTTTGATACAAGCCTTCATTAAAACTTTTCCCCCAAAGTAAATAGTCAGACAATGTCAAGTCTGTTGGAAATGTCTGAAAGCCCAGGGGATTCAAGGCAATAGGAGGATGTGTCTGGCTTCTGTTGGACTTCTGACAGCCCAGCCTTTGGGTGGTGCGGGTGGCTGTGTGCTGGGGGCGGGGAGGGGGGGCAAAGGGAGAAGGAGTTTCGTCTTCCCCGGGTCAGCTGTGCTAGAGGAAGAAGACCGGGCATGTCCGGGCAGAGATTTCCAGACACTGAACAGCCCTGGATGTCAATAATTATAGCTGCTCTAAGCCTGGATTCTACTTTTTAGTGGGATTTCCACTCAGATTTACACTGTTCTCTGCACATTTTTCAAAGCAGAAGCTGCAAATGTCTTAGGGAAGGGGAAAGGTGGGGGTCCCAGAGGAGCTAGCGATGTGGAGGTTCATGGGAACTCAGGGGCACCTCACTTGCTTCTGTGTCTGTCAGAGGCACGGGGGGCATTTCCAGAATCGTTCTTCATCAGTGTCACCGCCCTGAGCTGCGTAGAAATGAGGGGTCCTGGGTGTTTCCCTCATTCTAGGACGTCTGAAATAGAGAGGGCAATAAGCAGAGAACTCTGGGCAGGAGGCAAACGCCTGTGATCCACCCATGGCCACTTATTTGCGGTGTGGTCTGAGTAAGGTCACTGAACTCCTCTGGGCCTCAGTTTCCCCAGCTCAGTTTCCTCAGTGTGTGTGGCCTGTGCAAGGAATCTCCAGGAGATAACTCCTTCACCAAGCCCTTCTCCCCTTCCTAGCCCTGAAACCTGTGGCAATCACAGAGGTTTCTTCTGTCCAGGTGGGGCAGGTGGGTGTGAGCAGTGAGGAAGGTGTAGGGAGGTTTGCTCCAGGCCGATTTCCCCCTGGAGACCAGGGTGTCCCTTCTGGGAAGGGACCCCAGTTCCCTCCTTTCCTGAGGCTTTGCCAAGCAGCTCGCATCCCTTCCGTGCTGTGGGCCTCATCTGGAAAATAAAGGGACTGAATCTGCTTCAGGCCTTCAGGAGGCTTTGTTGGGGTGTCCGGGTGTCTGGGTGTCTGGGTGTCCCTGGCGCTGCGGTGAAGTGGCCTCGTGAGGGATCCGTGGGACTAGTGGTGATATCATGTGGGGCTTTCCTGGAATTGAAAAGTGAGATGCATTATTGTTATTATTTGTGGATTTTCATTTACTACTAATGTCACTCACTCCTTGTGATCTTTTCAGGGCCAGAAAAGGGCTTAGCTTAATAGTGCCGTCCCTCCTGGTGTGTGCCAACTCACTCCCCAACCGAAAAACTCCGCATTTGAGGCTCAGTTCGCGGGGAAACGGTCAAGCGCAGGACCCGCGAGCGCGGGGCGCTGGGAGGGCGGAGTGGCATCTCCGGGGACGAGGACGCGCGGGCGTCTCCGCGGAGGGCGGTTCCAGGCTCTGTGAGCCAAGCAGCCGGTCCCGCCTCCTACCGTCGCCGCTATAAAGGGCCGACCGGCGGCAGCCGCCGAGCTGAGAGCAGCTGCCCGAGTCGGTGGCCTGGAGATCCCGAGCCGGTCGCGATTCGCGGAGACGCAGAGACCCGCAGAGGTGAGCGAGCGGCGGCGAGCCAGAGCGGACCCCGCCGGGGCAGGCGGCTGGGAGCGTTGTCGTGCGCGCCCGTCCTCCCGAGTGTCTGCGGGCGCGCACTGTGGCCCACAGGTGGGCGACGTGCGTGGGTCTCGGCTTCGCTCACACGGGTGTGTGGAAGTGCGCGCATGACGGGCGTCGGGATGTGCGGGAGACCCGGGCGGAGAGAGGGACCCGCGTCCGAGGGATGCGTGGCCGCGCTCCCCTCCCGCTGAAACTCGGCAGGGGCGAGGAGGGCGTGGACGGGGCGCGGCTGGCTCGCGGCGTGGGGATGAAGCCTCCGTCGCGGAGGGCCGGCAGGGGCAGGATCGCCAGCGCAGCGGGATGTTCATCAGGCACCCGCTCCCGGGCGCCTCTCGGGTCCGCCCCTGTCCAGATCTCTGAGGTCTGGGTCCCCGACGCCGTAGTGTCCGCCGCCCGGCTGGGCGTTGAGGTCAGCGCGGGCTGTGTCCCCAGCTTGGGAACAAGTCGGGGCATGTCCCTTAAGGGCCAGCGAGGAGGTGAATCATGGTGACAAGGAGACCCCGAGAACACAGCCGGAGCGGCGGGACAGTTGCGCCCCAGAAGTTCCTTTCTTTGCCCCTCCGAAGTCTCTGTCAACACCCCTGCCCCCCATCAGCACAGTGACCTATTTGGCTGGCACAAAGTGTTCCCGGGGAAGCCAGGACTCCGGGAGGTCCAGGGCCGGGTGTCCGGTCCCTGCCCGGCCGGCCCGGAGCCGCGGCCGCGCGCTGGGTGGGCTCCCGGCGGCCGGTCCGCTCGGGAAGCGCTGGAGCCCCACCCACCTCGCCGTCCGCGGAGACCCCCGCCCAGCCTGCCCTGGCGTCCCGGCGACTGTGCACTGGGCGGACCGCAGTCCTGCTCTGCGGGGCGACTGGGTGTGCGGTCCACGCCCGGGTGGGACGCGGGGTGGTGTCGAAACTTGGAGGGGCGAGGCTTCCCGGGGCGCGACGCTGCTCTGTCCGCTTTATCGGGCGCTCGGGGCGTCCCGGACCTGGTCCAGAGTTCCCTCTCCCGGGGCGGCGGGGCTGAGCTAAGCAGGAGGGCGACTCGCCCTTCGGGTGCCGCCGCCCAGTCCCGGGCCCGCTGGGGACACTTCGCCCAACTGCGGAAAGAATCTTGGAACTGGGTTTGGCACTTCACGGTGTCCAGGCAGCGCCCTCCCTCCGGGTCGCGTTTCGGGGAGGATTTTCGAGCGGTTTTGTTTTCTTTGCTCCCGTCTATTTTTATTTTCCAGGGATCTGACTCATCCCCTGCTTTGGGCGTGGAGATAAGGTGGGGGGACTAGATCACTGCGCGCCTGTGTGCATGAGTGTGTGTGTGAGTGTGTGTGTGTGTGTGTGTGTGAGAGGGAGAGAGAGAGAGAGAGAGAGAGAGAGAGAGAGAGAGAGAGAGAGAGAGAGAGCAGTGACGCGAGAGCACGCCGTTTCCCACCAGTGGCGGGGGTTTCGGAAGCCTGGCTGGGTCAGCGTGACGTGTTCGCGGCCCCTGGTCCCCTCCCGTCCCCCTCCCTCCCCAGCTGAGAATGACGCGCAGCCAGAGTGGAAGCTAAGTTTTGGCGGGCAGGGAGTACTTTGCAGGAAACTGACTCATCACAGCTCGCTGCTGCAGACCGAGGCTCTGCCCTCGCACCTCCCACACGCGCGTGATTTCCTGGAGACTAGCGACCCCTTCCGGCCCCAAAGCGAACAGCACACTTGCCTTCCCGCGGAACGCGATTTCACCCGCCTTCCTTCCCGCGGCTACTCCCGGGCTCATCCCAGGTCGCTACCCCCACCCTCGCTCTGCCCTCTAACGCCCCCTAAAAAGAGTACCCCATTGGTTCAACGGTGTTTGCTGAGTGCTTAATATTTACTTAGGAATTAAAATTGGTTGAAATATAAGACACTAAGGCCAACGAAGAAAACTGTTCTGTTACTTGTTTGTAAAACAAGGGTTTGTATTTGTGAGTTCCCTCTGAGCTGGGTGTTATGATAATGGGCGCGAGGGCAGATTTTGATGGGGCCCCTATGAGAGTCGTAAGGGAAGGGGTGGTAGAAGGAGAGAGGGTCCCCGCCTGGATTCTCGTCCTGTCTTCAGCTCCCAGAAGCCCAGGAATATCCAGCTTCCTGATAAAGCCCTAGGGGGGAGCTCCTCCTCGTGCTCCAAGGCACTGAGACCTAGAATGTCCATTTCAGCATCCTGTGTGTCCCCTCTTGTGTGCCCATCTGGGGAACTGCCAAATACTTGCTTAAATCCCCTTAAATTTTGAATTAAGTTGGTCTGGGGAGGGAAGGGCCTATTGACCTCCATTTCTGTGAAAGCTCTCCAAGTGGTTCTGATGGGATTTTCTGGTTAAGAAACCTCAGAATTAGTGAGGGAGTAGGGTTCAACACCAGAGCACAGAACTCAGGGCAAAGAGACCTGGGTTCAAATCCTGGATGTGCTATGTGTGAGCTGTGTGACTTTGGCAAAGTTACTTAACTTCCCTGAGCCTTGTTTACCACTTCTGTAAAAAAGAGCTAATACACTCACTTTTTAAGGAAAATTAATATTTATAAACTTAGAACATCCCTGGCACATAAAAATATATCAATAAATTTCAATCCTTGCCCTAGAGACAGTGGGCAAAGGTTATTCGAAGGCTCTGCACTGTGTAACTTCTCTAGGGGGCAGTGGCCTTTGACCTTTTTTAGCTGTATGGTTTGGGGGCAAGTATCGAGTTCAAAAATCCTACCCTTTAAACTTGGTCAGAGGCCACCTAGTGCCTCCCCTCCCCTGTCAGCTGAGACCTGAGCTGCGCTCGTTGTGAGAGGGGGGTGGGGGGTGTCACAGGTCCAGAGCTTCCCGCCCCAGGACATCCTTCAGCAGAGCTTTCACCCTCAGACCTGCAAATCAGGACTTGTCCCCAGGAAAGTCTAGTCCCTGCTGACGTCATGCAGCCACTCAGCCCTGGAGTCAGGCAAGAGCAGGGCAGGTGGGTGCCCGTGCTCCCTTGGCTTTCCTTTTCCTGAAGTGAGAGGAGAGGGACTGGGTAGACCAGCCACCTTTGATTTTCATTGCCTGTAAAACGGGTTCGTTGGATGCAGGCAACATGGGGCAGGGCCTTCAAGGTTGTCTAGACTTCAGATCACCTGATGGGTCTGGCAGGAAGTGGCTCAGCCTGGGAGAAATCAAGGCTCTGCCCTGCCCTGCCCTGCTCAGCTCCTCCTCAGCCCCAGGCCACTGGCCTGATGACATCCTTGTGAAAGGCTCTCAGCCTACAGCACCTGTCAGCTGCTGTGGGAAGGAGGTGGTGGCCTGGGGGGTGGCAGGGAGGGTTGGGGAGGCTCAGCCAGAACTGAAGGCAGAGAGAAACAATCATACTTCTGTTTTCCAAGCACTTCTATGTACCAGGTGCTGCTCTCAGCACATTTCCCCACTCAGTTAATCCTCCTATCTGTCCTCGGAGACATTTACTATTGTCTCCTTTTACAAGTGAGGAAAATAGAGCCCAGAGAAGCTAAGCCACTTACTTGTCCAGGGTCAGCCAGCAGAGCTGGGATTGCACCCCGGCAGTCCTGCTCCAGAGCCCTGGCTCCTAACCACAAGGTACAGACTGTCGGCTCTGTTCGCCTGCCTTGCCTAAAGGGACTCCTGACCAATCGCTCCATCATATTTCACTAGCCATGCTCTTTAAACTTTCACAAAGCCCCGTTTTACAGATGAAGAAACCGAGGCCCAGAAACATTAAGTGACTTTGTAAAGTTTAGATAGCAAGCAGCAAAGGTAGGCCTAGATCCCAGGTGTTTCTCACCCCGAAGTCCAGGGTACTTGTTGTTAGAGCAGGGTCGCCGCACACGGGTGTCTGGGTGGGGGATTCAGGAGGCTGGAAGAGCTGTTGGCCTGTGCATGCATTTGGGAACTGACCTCCTGGCCAAGGTTGGGAAACTGCTGGACTCACATTTCGCACGTACTTGGGGCATTCACACCCATGAGGGACACCTCAGAGGCAGGAAAGTAAATTGGTTTTAGCTGATAAAACTGGGTGGTAAACAGACCCCTGATCCCTGCTATTGCAATAAACTGTTGACATAAGCTTGCCCTTCAGCTGCCCGCTCTCCCAGTCACCCTGGGGTGCCATGCTGGCTGAGCTCTGCTCCACCTGTGTCTGTTGGTGTGGGAGATTGGGGGCCCTGTGGGAAGCGGGTGGTAGAAAATCAGCTAGAAGGAGCCAGAAGTGAGAAGGACACCCTCTGACCTCCTATTCTAGTAGGAAGACCTCACCTGAGCAATTTCCTGAGTGACCAGGTCCTTTCTTGTGTCTCAGCAGCAGGCGCCATGTCCGAGCCATCCCGGGATCCCCGCCCGATCCCCCGTGGCAGCAAGGTCTGCCGTCGCCTCTTTGGCCCAGTGGACAGTGAGCAGCTGCGTCGAGAATGTGATGCGCTGATGGCCAGCTGCGTGCAGGAGGCGCGTGAGCGATGGAACTTCGACTTTGTCACTGAGACGCCGCTGGAGGGTGACTTCACCTGGGAGCGTGTGTGGGGCCCGGGCCTGCCCAAGGTCCACCTGCCTGCAGGGCCTCAGGGGATCCAGGACAACCTGGGAGGAGGCAGACGGCCCAGCAGCTCACCTGCTCTGCTGCAGGGGACAGCTCAGGAGGACCACCTGGACCTGACACTGTCCTGCACCCTTGTGCCTCGCTCCCCTGAGAGGCCTGAGGGGTCCCCAGGTGGGCCTAGCACCTCTCAGGGCCGAAAGCGGCGGCAGACCAGCATGACAGGTGAGGACAAATACAGGGAATGACAGTGCAAGGGACCGAGACTCATAATTCCTGGTGCAAGGGCTGACCTGCCTGGTCCACTTGCTCATTATGAGGGGAAACAGGCCCAGAGAGGGGAGGTCACTTGCCTAAGGTTACACAACCAGTCTGCAGCCAAGACCAACTAGCTATCATTTATTGGGAACATTTATTAAATGCCAAGCCCTTCACTAAGTTCCTCAGGTAGATTTCATTTAGTCCTTACAGCAGTCCTTAGATATTCCTGCCACCCTTTTATAGGCAAGGAAACACGGTTCAGAGAGGTAGAGTGATTTTCCTAAGGTCACACAGTGAATTTGCAATGAAGAGAAAACTAATGATAATGATTTCCTGGCTGCCCTATCCAAACCTAACTCCCCTTCCCCCTACCGCACACACGTGCACACACACACACTTCCTGTCCCTCTGCCCTGCCTATTTTGTTCGTTTTGGCACTTCTTACTGTCGACAGCTACTTCCTCATCGTGGTATTGTCCATCTCCCCCGTGGGATATTATCTCCATGAGAAAGGGTTCTGTATCTGTCTTCTTCATCACCGAATCCCTCGCACCTAGAGTGGTGCCTGGCACATAGTAGGTTCTTGATAAATAATGAATGAGTGATGCTGACATTGAGCACACACTAGGCCAGGCCCTAGACCAAAACCTTTGTAGAGAGCGTTTCATGTAACCCTTAGAGTAGCACACCAGTGTTGTCCTCATTTTACAGGTGAGGCTCAGTGAGGTGCAGCCGAGGATCCCACAGCAAATTTGCAGCTGGGTCAGAGCTGACGATAAGGGTAATGATAACAGCTAATGTTTACGTGGCCCCGGCACTCACTGTGCAGGACACTTTCACGGCTGGTCTAATGGTGATCCTGAGAGCAGTGCTGTCCAGAACTCTGTAGTGATGCAAATGTCCGGTGCCACCAGCCATGGAGAGTTCTTGAGTACTTGGCAGGTGGCTAGTGGGACTAAGGAAGTGAGTTTTTCATTTGATTTTATTTTAGTTAATTTAAATAACCACATAGGACTGGTGGCTACGGTACTGGGCGGTGTGGGTTAGAGCAGGCCAGGGATGCAGGCCCCACAGTCAGTCACATCTGTGCAGTAGGCTGCTCTGTGACATCCCGGGAGATGGGGTGGAAGGTGCCAGGGTTCTTCCCTGTACTTGGCAATGCGTCCCTTTGGCCCGAGGGAGGGGTCCCGGCCCCTCTGCAGTTTGCCCCGGTTGGGCAGCTCTCTGTGCCCTCTCCCTCCTGGCCTGGCTGACTTCTGTTCTCTTCCCCTAGATTTCTATCACTCCAAACACCGGCTGGTCTTCTCGAAGAGGAAGCCCTAACCTGCCCGCTGGAAGCCTCTCGCTCCTGGAAACATGGGCTCCCCACAGGCCCATTCTACATCTTTTGCCTTAGTCCTACAGTTTGTGTGTCTTAATTATTATGTCTGTTTTAATTTAAACTCCTCCTCATGTACATAGTCTGCTTGTCACCACCCTCCCACCCCTGCCAGCAGCTGGCATTAGAATTATTTAAAGAAAACATTAGACAGCAGAATGATACACTCACTAGATTACCAGATATTTTAATTATGCAAACATTTATTTAAAACCTCCTCATTCTATGCTATTTCTTTCCTCCCTCAGGTCAGGTGGGGCCGCATGACCCTCACCTGTTGGGTGGTGCTTTCTGGAGGGGCCTGGTTCCTTCTGGTCACTGTCGCATGGACAGTGTGAAATTCCACTCCTCTCCTTCATTCTCAGACCCGAATTCCTTATAATTTGAGAAGTAAAGAGATAGCACTTTGAAGAGGACCCAGCAGAGTGAGGACATAATCCAAACTTGGGACTCCCCTCGTTTCTTCTAAGGTTGGGCATGGTGACCTCAAGTGGGCACAGCCTGGACTGGCACCTTCCTGGCCCTTGATACCCAACTCTGTCCTGTGATGGCATGGGGCAGGTAGGGTCCTGTAGCAAAGTGCCCACCTCCCCTCAGACCCCCCTGCTGCCCACAGGGGTTTCTGCCATCCTGTTGGCTTCCCTGGGACTTTTCTAGGAGCCCCAAGTTCCCCTCTTCTCCAGCTGGGCTCTCAAGTCCCCTCTGCTCCTCTCCCCTCCTCCGTGTCCTTTCCCTCTAGTCCCCTCTCAGCCCTGGGCGGCTGTTCTGGGGTGCTCATCCCCCCAGCCCAGTGGACTGGAAGGGAGGGGCATACTAGAAGCAGGTTCCCCTGTTCTACCTCAGGCAGCTGGAGCAGCAAGCACCCCTTCCTCTCAACTCTGGGGGTAGGGGTCCTGGGTGGTTGGACAGGCCTCCTTGAATGGGGCTCTGTCTGTGATGGGATATATAGATAGGGGGAGCAGAGTTTTCTGGGAGGGAAAGCATGACAACAGCCCCTGGAACTCATCCAAGGACCTTCCCCATCTGCTCCACCCCTCCCCCATTTCATAGCACTTTGAAGAGCAGCTGAACAAGGAGTCAGGTGTTTTAAATGGTGGGAGTAGAGGCTGTGGATCGGGTTTGCCACGTGGGCTGACCCGGGCCTGGGAGTTGTGAGTTGTCTTTCCTGGCACTGAGCGTTGAGCCTCTAGAGGAACTGAAGCACTTCATGGGTCTGCCCCCAATGCCTTCCAGCTCCTGTAATATCTGGCCCGGACTGTTTTCTCTGGCTCCCCGTGTGTCCTGGTTCTCCTGTCTTTACCTAGACTGTACACATCTCAAGGGCAGGGGCCACGTCCTGTATTGCTCTGTGTCCTTCACAGCCCATCTCCCCCCCCCCTCCCCCCACCCAGTGCTGGCTATACAGCAGGTGCTCAATAAATCAATAAATATTTCTTAGTGACTTTACTTGTAAATATACCTTGTTATTTTTAAGAACAAGTAGGTGAGATTTTTTTTTGGTGGTTTTTATAACTTTAAAAATTAACGATTTAAATTTAAAAAATGCAAAAAGCTTAGCAAACACGGACATGAGGCAAAAGAATAGACAAGAACAAAATAAAGACAGTAAAGCGTCACCTCTACGAAGACCACCCCTGTCGATATTTTGGCTTGTTGCCTGGTTTTTTAGTAAAGAACATATTGTAGCCTGACGTCACTCATCAGGGAAATGCAAATTAAAAGCACAATAAGATACCGCTAGGCACCTACCAGAGCGTCTAAGATGAAAAAGGCTGACAATGCAAAGCGTTAACAAGGGTATGAAGCCACAGGAACTCTCGTACCTTGCTGGTGGGAACGTATTTCAACTGCTTGGAAAGCTGGCAAATATCTAAAGATGCCTCCCCTCCTGCCTACCTCCTGACCCAGGAATGTTATTCCTGTCTTTGTTCCCAAGAGAAATGAGTACAGACTTCCACCAAAAGACATGTTCTAGCAGCATTTTTCTTAAGACCCACACTGGAAACAACCTAAATGTTCGGAACAGAAGAGCAGATATGTCAATTGTGCATCTTTATATAGTGGAACACTACACAACATTATAAAAACAAAGTGTTGTCATACACATGTTCTGATTATCTGTTCATAATTAACCACCCCAAGACTTAGTGGCTTAACACAATAATCTTTTATTTGCTCCGGGTTATGCAATATGTCCAAGAGCTACTTTTCAAATGTTAAATCATTCTCTGCTGTAGGGCATGGCTTTCTTCCAGAACCCTGGAGGTCAGAGGTGAGGCTCTCCCACTGGGGCTTTCCGGAGACTTCACACGGTTCCCTACCTCCCGTGTAGATTCTAGTGCTGTGGGAAATGCTGGGTTGTACTGCCCAGGTGCTCCTTTCTGAGCACGGACCCGTCACAGAGCCCTCGTTTGCTCTGGACTCCACTCAAATGTGGCAGCTTCCCAAATCATCCAGTAAAAGGGCTGGAGCATAAGCAAATGACCTCCTCAAATCCAAATTGGTCCCCCCAGGGCTATTTCTTTTCAGTGGTAGAATGTCCCTAGTATAGCAACTTGTCCTTTCCCATAAGAGGAATATCCCAGCATGCCCCAGGTCATTGACCATTTAAAACTTAACTGACATAGTACGTCCCTTTCCTGATGTGGATTGGAAAGAATGCATTGGCCATATTGTTAGACTCTTATAGTCCAAGGCTGGGTAGATGATTCTAGCAAAGATACCACATGTGACATAAGGGTTGCAGTTAGAGCTGCCACGTTGCTTTGTCTGGTTGTTACAGGAGCCGTATGGGGTGGTTGGATGGGGGATATGATCGGGCCACCCTGCACCCTCTGAGATAGGCCTGACCTCTGCAGTTCCACCTGGAATTCGTGGTGTTGCTTCTGATTTACCAGCTTGACTAGTGGGATAACTTCATAGACTTCTACTTGGTTCTTCTTTCCGTAATGGTCTTATTTTATAGACTAGGCAAGCAGTGTGAGGGCTCTGCCATCTGCTAAGTCTGCTCATCCCAGTTTGCATTTCAGGGCTAGGAAATAGCCACAGAGTGGGCTCACAGACCCACTGGACTCTGGGGTGAACCTGGGCAGGACTCCACATGTCCCCTACTCTCAAAGAGGGTATAATGCTATTTGGGGTCCCCTGGAACCAGGGTAAGCTCAGACTCTATCCAATAGACCTCAAAAAATTTGGTCACCCCCTTTTCATACTGTACAGCTATTCTGGTAAATAGCAAGAAGGCACCTTGTGGGGAGGAACTGAGGAGATATTCATTTTATATACTTTCAGTGGCATTGTGGGTCTGGGTCTGAGAACTGTCTCCAACCTGGAAACCAGAGGGAGGCTGCCACGTTTCATCACAGCAGCGGCGTCAGCCTCTGCTCACCCACCTCGACCAGTTGTAGTTAAGTCAAGCAACATCCTCACTGAATGCTCATCTCCCTTACCCTTGGGGACACCACTGCCACAAGACTGCAGATCAAGGACCCCTGGTTACCATTCAGGCTTTATGCCCGCCTTGCCTCTGATGATTCAGGGGTCCCATGTGGCCTCTGCTCCTCCTAGACCTTAGTGTCTCTACAGGCAGCGCCCGTGGACTCCATGACAGCAGCCCCCCCAGCCAGCACTGGTTCTTCTCACTAGTGCATCCTTTACTGCTTCAAGAAGGGAGGGTCTTCTGGGCTGGTGGATTCTCATGCAGGAGGTCCATTCTATCTCGTCCACCTTTCTGAGCCTTCTAAGCCTCCCTAGTACTCTTCCAAGGCAGTTTTAGCATTGCCCCCTCATTGACTGTAGGCTGTCACTGTGCCTAAGCTTTAAGGACCAGTTCAGCAGTGTGTTAGGAAAAGCTCCAGAGGGCCTCGCCAGGGGTTCAATCCTGAATCAAGAGGGAGAGACCTCTGTAAACATTGTCTTTATCCAGCCCTGGGTTCCTCCTCTCCCCCGCCCGACTCGCCCACACCCACATCTCCTCCCGTTCGTGTTTCCCTGTTCTTACCAGCACATACTGGCCAGACTTGTAGCTTTTTTGGTAAGTTATGTCCTCCAGTAGCAGGGACTGTTCTTTCCTGCTTGGGCAATGCTGAGACTCAACCCTAATTATTGTTCTAGAGAAGGGGCGGGCAAAGCGGAGTTCAGAAGCCAGCGGCCTGTTTTAGTATAAAGTTTTACTGGAATGCAGACACACCTATTTGCTTACCTACTGTCCATGGCTGTTCTTGCACTATTATTTTAAGTTGTATAAAGGCAAACATGAGTAGTCGCCACAGAGGCCACGTGGACCAAAGACTAAAATATTTACTCTGTCCCTGGAGAAAACATTTGCTCACTCTGATCTGCAGGCAGTGAAGGGAGGTGAGATGGTTCTTGAGGAAGATAAGCATCCCCTTATGAGGCATCCAGGTGAATTTTTGTATGGATTCAGGTAATGGGAGAGGATTCTGCTCTAGCAAGGGGAGAGCGGCACTTCTGCAGGCTGGAGGGCTCAGGGACAGCTGAAGATCCAAGGTTCTCAAGGTCATACATCCAAGTATCTCCATCCCAGGCCTCATTGCCTGACCCTTTCCGCCTCCTGTGGCCGTGCATTCCGTCTCTCTTGGAGTTTCACCACCTTTATAATCAAACTCTGATGCTGCTTATCAGCACCGCCTGCTGGTGGGCCACAAGAGCCGAGGGCGATAGAATGCTCTTCTGGGGTTCTCTAGTTTCCCACAACTTTCCCCGGGTTAAGCCTGTCCTTCTCTTTCTTCAAGGCCTCTAGGGCAGTTAACAAAAGCCAGCCAGCTCCACAGTCCTCATAATTAGCATTGCCCACATCTTTCGAGGGTTCACCCTCTTGCCTAGGTCAGTGTTGCCCTGGAATCCCTGTGCCCCTCACGCAGCTGAGTTTAGTCTTGAGATGCAGCAGCCTGCCCGGGGATCACCGCCCTCCTTACCACCGGCAGTCAGGTCCCCACGGGCATCTCACTGGCGAGGGCTCCATTTTCAGAAGCCCACCTGCCACTTCTGGTACCAGTTGTCCTCGATTTTTTTCCCGCTCAAAAGCAACCTGAGACAAGGACTCGTATGCAAGGCACTTACTTGGAGACTGCAAGGAGGGAAAGGAATAGCCACCAACGACATTGCTGAGCAAGTTCTGATGTGTGCGGCTGGGACCTAGACCTACTCAGGGCCTGATGAGGCCGCTTGGAATGTGCCCTAGAATTGCCCATCACTGACTGAGGGGTGCCGCCAGGGTCAAGTTCAGGTTACTTCTCACAGATGAAGCGAGTTCCTGAGAAGCCGGAGAAAACCAGAAGGGTGCAAACATTTGAGGCAGGAAGCTACATCCCTGCCAGAAACTATCTACCAAAGCTTCAGGTGAATACAGATGTCGGCTGGAAGGGGGCGAGTGGCCGCTGTAACCCCTTCAGCCAGCATAGTGCCCAGGCCAGCATGTGGGCAAAAATCACTGGGGCTTTACCCTCTCACACCCAGCCCACAGAGATGGGAGCTCCATGAGGGTAGGTCTTTGCCTATTTCATTTGCTGCTGTATCCCAGTAACCAGAAAGTGCCTGGCACATAGTAGGTGCTCAATAAATATTTGTCAAATGACCCACCATGGCTTGAATTTCCTTCCTTACCTGAGCACTCATCTCCCAAAACCCACCCTAGACCCAGTCCTCAACCCTACTACCTGGCCCCACCCTAGCAGCCTGGTCGCTGGTCACTGCTTCTCATCACTTGACAGTCAGTCGGCCTATGAACAGGCCATCTGCAAATTGGCAGGGTCACAAAGATAACAAGCGCTGACACTGATCATCATCTGCCTTACATGGCTCCAAATGTTTGATATGATTATAGCATCAAACCCTTGCAACATACCCACAAGGTGGGCACCATTACTATCTCTGTTTCATAGATGAGAAACTGAGGCAACAAGCCCTGAAGTGGCTTGCCTGAGGTCACACCCCTAGGAAGTGGTGGGGAGCCAGGATATCCACCCTGACAGGCCAAGGTCATATTGCTTGCTCAGTAAACCAGAAAGGGGAAGTGCCTCACCCAGGGCCACCAGCACTGTGACAATCTAAGAGGAGGCTTGAGGGGACCTATAGTCTTCTGTGCCCCTCTGTGGTCTTTGTTATAACTTAGGTTTTCTCAGTCTTATGTAAAACGTGCTGTGTAGATGCAACTTCAAAGCAAACTCCTTGTAGAGCCAGCAGCAGGAGGCAGGGGGTCCCAGGCCTCCTGGCTTGAACCCAGCTCTTGCCACCGCACCCCAGAACAGAGAAGAATACCCTGCTTTGGGATTTATTAGACTATGAAGAGAATCCAAGTGTCTTTAGGGAACGGAGAATTCATGAGTGCAAAAACTTTCTCATTCATAAAATGGTCTCACTGTCTTTGATCTTTGTCCATTAACTCAGTTTTTGTAAAATATAGTTTCTGAGCTCAGTGTTTTTAAGTCCAGCTAGACCGTATTTTAAAATGAGTTCCACTGTCTCCAAAAAGGCCTGGATCTAACTTTTTTTCTTAGTACTGCTCAGTTACACTTAGTTATGGCTCAGGGGCCGGTTTCCCCTGGGGCTGGTGTAGAGGGTGGAGCCAGGCTGAGCACTCCAGGGCCTGCAGGGCTGTGATCCCTGCCTTCTCTGTGATGGTGCCGGGGAGACAGGTAAGCTGAGGCTACCTTGAGATCCTGGGGGCTGGGTCTTAAAGATCTAATTTCATTCTGTTCAAAGTGAAGTGGAGAGAGACCCTCATTGGAGAGAAAAAAATCCTGAATTTGTTGCATTTGCCCAAATCCAGCTACAAAATCTGTTGGCCTTACTTTCAGAATATACCCAGAGTTCAGTCAGCTCTCCTCATTACCTCCACCGCGGCCCTCCTGGCCCAAGCCGCCACTTCTGGTCTGGATTATTTTAACAGCCTCCTCGCTGGTCTCCCTGCTTCTGTCCTGCCTGGTACAGCCTATTCTCCACAGTGGAAGCAGCTAGAGCGATTCTTTGAAAACCTGCACTGTCATGTCACCCTCCCAGGGCCTCCATTTCACTTAGAGTCAATCCAGGTCCTTGCAAGGCCTACAGATAGGTCGGACGGTCTGCTACCTCTGACCTCATCTCCACTCTTCCCTGTGTGGTCTGCTCCAGCCACATTGGTGTCCTTGCTGCAGGCTCCTGTCTCAGGGCCGTGGTGCTCACTGTTTCCTCTCCCTGAACGCTCTTCTGGCTCTTCCTCCTCACACACCCTGTTCTAACATGGCCTCCTCAGACGGGCGCCCACAGGCCAGCCCCTCTGACCCTTCTAGTCCTTTATTCTGCTTTGCTTTTCTTCATAGCACTTATTGCTACCAGATATTATATTACTTATGGGGTTTTTGTTTAGGGTTTTTTTTCACTTTTGTATTCTGTGTCTAGCCTGGGATCTGGCACATATTAGGTACTCAATAAATATTTGTTGAATAAAAAATAAATGCCTCATTTACTTCAATAAAACTATGGAAACTCTCTGAGTATCAATTTCCTCAGTAGTAAAAAGGAGATAAAATGATGGTTGGTTGTGAGAATATATATTTATTTAGAGATTAAATTTATTAATTTTGAATTTTTTTGTTTTGAAATCATTTCAGACATATAGGAAAGCTGCAAAAATAGTAAAACTATTCCACGTGCTCTTCATCAACACATCTTAAAAATTAACATTTTACCATGTTTTCTTCATCCTTCTCTCTCTGAATTTCTACAAGTTATTCTTAAATACATTTTTGAATGGGCAACATGTAACGATGGTTCAAAATAAATAGTGAAACATAAATCTCCCTCCTTCATCTCAACACATCTCTTCAGCCCAGCTGCTGCCCGTATATTTTTGTATATTCTGTCAGAAATATTATTTTTAATTGAATTTATTGGGGTGACATTGGTTAATTTAATCACATAGGATTCAGGTGTACAATTCTGTAACACATCATCTGTATATTGTGTTGTGTGTGCTCACCACCCCGAGTGACGTCTCCTTCCATCACCTTTATCCCGCTTTACCCCCTCCAGTCTCTCCTCACCTCCTTGCGCTCTGGTCGTCACCATACTGCTGCCTGTCAGAAATATTCCATGCATTTACAAACACACGTAAATGCGTGTGCATTCACATAGCATATGTTTCATCCACACACATATGCTTTTTTTTCATGCACACTACACTCACTGTTTCACACTTTATTATTTTCATTCAACAACAGATTTTGAAAGTCATTCCACATGGGTCTACCTGGATCTTCCTCATTTCCTTCATAGCAGCACAGTCGGCCATTGTAGGTACAGATCAGAGTTTATTTAACCAGCTCCCTGTTGATGAATTTTAGGTTGTTTCCAGTCCTTTGCTACAACGGGCAGTGCTGTAATAAATATTCGTTTACGTCATCATTTTATATTGTCCATCACCTGTAGGGCAAGGGAGTAGAAGTGAAACTGCTGAGCAAAAGCTTTTTGCATTTTAGGTGTTGGTATATTTCGCGACATTTCCTTCCATGGAAGACGTACCAGTTTATGTTCTTACCAACGACGTATGGAAGCGTTTTCCTACATCCTTTACACAGCCAGTTATTTTTTTTTAAGTTTTAGCAATTGGATAAACTACATTGGGGTTTTATTTTTTATTTCTTTTATTGCAAGTCCAGATCAACCTTTGTCATGTTTTAAAAAATTGATATTTTGTCTTTTTCTTTTTTATATTTTATTTATTTATTTTTAGAGAGACGGGAAAGAGAAAGAGGAGAGAAACATCAATATGCAGTTGCCTCTCACACAACCCCCCACTGGGGACCTGGCCTGCAACCCAGGCATGTACCCTGACTGGGAATCGAACCAGCAACACTTTGGTTTGCAGGCCGGCACTCAATCCACTGAGCCACACCAGCCAGGGCTAATTGTATAATTTTTTAATGCTTACATTTTTGACCCATATGAAGTTATTTTAGAGTTAAAGCTCCAACTTTTGTTTTGCAAACCCATTCTCCCAATGATTTATTGAGTAAACCATCTTTTTCACTGATTTGAAATGCTATCTTTATACGCTAAATTCCCATGTATATATTTAAGTTTATTCCTGTCTATTCTTTGTTCTATCCCACTGACTCATCCATTTATATTCATGATTCAATACCACACTGTTCTGATAGTTATGGCTCTACAATGTATCTTGGTGTTAGCTTAGACTATTCTCTAAAAGATGATTTAGATGTAAGCGTCCCCTGATGTTCCAGGACACTGCCTGAGAGTGAGCACCTGAGGTAAGACATGGTGTACAGTTTTACGGCCAGCGTTAGTCATAACTGTGCCTATCAACACCATGCCTGGGATAAGGCATGGCATCGCTGGGGCAACCAGAGAGTAGGGTCCAATTTCTGGCTCTGCCATGGAAGGCTGGGTGACCTTGGGCAGTCCACCTCGCCCTTTGGAGCCTCTGCTTAGAAGGACTTCCCTCCCAACTGCAGCATTCTCCAGTTCCAGGATTCTAGGGCAAGGGGGCCTCGGGAAAACCATGCAAAATTGTGAAAGGATAAGCAGTGGCCACTTCTACAGGAAGTCTCAGAAGTTAACACAAGAGATTGGCTCGCTAGGGAACGGAAGAATGATTAAGCAAGAGACAAGACTGTTAACAGATCCAGAGCTAGTGGGCTTCTGAACAGGCGGGTCCAGGAGAACGGGCTGCATGCACGGCTGGAGTCTTTGAGAGGTGGGAGCTCCCCTGGGTTGCAATGCTGGTTTTCTTCGGAGAGATGAGGATGGGGGAGGCAGCAGTGGTCCCCATGCAGCTCCTATGACAAGGGGGCAAAGGGCCAAGTTCTCTTTTCTTGCAAATTTGGGGCTCTCTGCTGGTCTAATGGAGGGCACTGGGGCAGGAGACTTGGGTACATTACCTGCCCTTAAACGGTCATGTGACCTTGGGCAAGTCGCCTGGCTTCTCAGAGCCTCCGGTTGTCTATCAGGTTAGTGAGGGCAGAGAGGTGAGTAAACTGAAACAAGGCACGAGGTGGGCCCTCAGTCCCTTCAACTTGGACGATTTGGGTTTTGTGCCTCACGCTACTATGAGCAGTTATTGAAGTAAGTGGGTTGAGAGCCGACCCAGTCCCTCATCCCTTCGGTGAGAGAAGGATGGGACTGGGGGAGGCCCTACGACACCTGCAGATGCTGTGTTGTGATTCTGCCACTGTCCCCACCCTGTCCTTACACAGCTCTCCACTTCCTGACTGAAAGCCCAAGGTGCCCGCTCCCCTGAGGAATCCCGCAGCAGGGAGCTGATTCCTACGGATGCCTGGGAGTGGGATTCATTTGCTCTCATTTGGCTTCAAACTTTGTATGATTTCTTGGGCAAGAAATGTGAGGAGAAGGAGTTGTGCTCGGGGTGCACGTATGTGTTACGAGGGGCTGTGACTGGTGGAGGTGTGAGGTAGCAGTGACCTAAGAGGGGGAATGCCGAGGGGGTGGGGGGCTGCTGACAGAGGGTGCCCCACTGTCTGACTTTATGGCATGTTGTTCTGAGTGAATGAGTGGCAGGGACATTTGTACATGGGCCGTGAGGGGGGTTGTTACTGTGAAGGAGTTGCGGATGGAAGCTGGCTGAGGGGGGAGTGTGTGAGTGTGTGTGTGTACATGCATGTACACCCATGTAAGGACTGACTGAAGGATGTCCCCACTGTCTCTGAATGGCCATGCCTGTAAGTGGGTCACAGATGCAGATGTGGGTCGCCGGAGCAGGCTTGGGTGGGACAGGGAGCAATAAGGCTGAGGGGGCGAACACTGGCTCTGACTGATGGTGACAGGAACTCTGAGGCATGCTGACTGGAGGGCACCTGTGGCCTTTCTGTCCCAGGCCTCCTGACAGGCAAGTGGCTTCCAGGGAAAGAAGATTGACTGGCTCAGAGGGCTGATGCTGGGGACCATGGCAGAGTGGGGGGCTGGGTGCTCCTTTTTTATACATGCCTCCTGTAAAGGGGCTGTGGAGGTGCAGCCTAGCACCTCCCCAGAAGGGACATTAAGAATGTCCTATGTCCTGGTATTTGGCCACAGGGAATGTATTTCAGGATTTTAATTTCTTTATGGAGCCTGACAGACATAGCATTGTGGCACCCACAACAAAGTAGGCTCTTCCCCCAACTTACCAGTTCTAGAAGCTTCCGTAATGGGAATCTTATCTTGCTGCCTCTAGTGTATTATCTCCATCAGCGGAAGTGCATGTGAAACTTAATTTTCCAAGTCTCACAACCCCGAGTAAAGCCTGCTCCCTTGTCCTGCTCCATGAAGCCCTGCCCCACCCATGCCTGCGGTGGTGGGCTTCTGTGATCCACAGACAGGCCTTTGGCCACCAAGAAGTTGCCTCTCCAGGAAGCGGGCTTGGGGGAAACCCATCCCATGACCAGCACATTCTGCTGCCGAGGTCTCCGAGACCGGGAGCTTCACTCCCTCTGTTTCTTCATCTGTCAAGTAGGGACAACTCATATCTGTCCTGTAGCTGGCTTTTATGGGGCTGAAATGGAATGTCACCCTCACCCATGTTGTCACCACCATGGTCGTTGCCACGTTTACCAGCCGTCACTGCATGCTGGGCACAGCTGTGAGCACTTCATGTGGATCGTAGATTCAGCCAGAGTTTGCAGAGTGCAGACTGCTCGTGAGGCACTGTTCTAGGCATTTGGGTTGGAGCGGTCAACAAGAGTCCTCTCCCGACTCACAGGAGGCTTATATTTCAGGAAGAGGAGATGGAAATTTTACAAAATAATTGAGTGAAACAGTTTTCTGGTAAAGGTGACAAGTGCTATGTAAGGGGAAGTGAAGCCAGGACAGGGGGTGGCAATTAAACTTTAGTTTTGTCACCCGCTATGTGGTAAATACTGCTACTCTCAGGTTCCAGTGAGGAAACTGAGGTACAAGGAAGTTAAGTGACTTGCCCAAGGTCACACAGTTAGCAAGCAACAGGACTAGGAGAGGCAGAGTCTGACTTCAAAGCACTGTGAGTAGAAGTCACCTCCTTTCTTGGGCCTCCTTTTCCATGTCTATGGGTCAAGAGTCGGGGGTAAACTGCCATGGGGGAAAGGGCGCCTATTCCTAAGGCCTGCATGCCTGCTTGCCACTCTGCTGACATTCAGCTGGTACCCAGTGAATGCTTGTCGTGGAAATGCTCACCAGATCTTGGGAGACACTGGGCAGAAGGGAGTCTGCTCAGAAGAGGTGTGCTTGTAACTGCTCTGTGGGAGGAAAAAGCCCTGATTTGTCATGTTTGCCGATTTGCATGGAGTGAATACTCCCACAGCGGCTGAGCCCCTGGGTGAGGGAGGGCGGACCATGGCCCGCTCCAGCACACCGCGGCTGGCCGACACCTGTGATCGGGAAACGGCACCGGGAACAGGCTTTGAAGGCCCCAAGAGTGACAGGCAAAAAGACAGATGGATGGAGAGACAACGTGGGCAGGAAGAGACAGAGACTACTTCACTTTCAAGATTGGGAGCCTCACCAGGGGGAGGAATTGCTTCTTTCAAGTCCTGTGCCTTCCATGTGAGGGAATTTGCCCAAGGTGAGGATGGACCAGCGGCTCTAGGCCCCTGGAATGAGCCCATCATCCCTGAGGCAGAGCTCCCTGACCCTTCCATTCAGCCTATTACCTTTGGCCCCAGGAGAGAAAGCCCAGAGGGGGTGCCTTGTTCCTGTTGCCTTGGTTCCTTTGCACATGCTGTCCACTGCTTCCAAACCCTACCCGCCTCCTTTAGAGCTTGACTCAAGTCCCATGGCCCACAGGAAGCTGCCTGACCGTGTGCACGTGAAGCCCCTCCCAGACCATACAGTTCTGTGTACCCCAGACTTAGTGCCCCCAGGGCAGGCCCCCAACTGCCCCTTCCAAACTCCAGCCTCCTTTTCTCCTGCCCTGGGTCCTCACCTGGACAAAGTCTTATCCATCAAAATCCTTGTTAATTGACTGGCTGACCTAAGACCTTCTGTAACAGATGAAAGGACCCTAGTTCATGAATTGGACAACCCTTACTTGAGTACCTACTATGTGCCAAGGAGCTGGAAACATTATGAACCGAGGTGCACAGTGACATCCATGGGGGAGCCCAGGGCATCATGGAGCCACAGACAAGGGGGTGCTGAACCCTACTTGAAGTTGGGGGTGGATGCAGGGAAGGCTTCTTGGAAGAGGCAGACTCTCAGCTGAGGGATGAAGTGGTGTCAGCTAGGTGAGGGGATAAGGAAGTCGGGAGGCTGGGGCAAAGGGAGCAAAGGACGGAGGAACCTGGCCTCCTAGGAGTGGGGAGGGGTTGAGAAGGCTGCTGTGGACTGTGAGGGCTTGGGCGGGGGAGGGAAGGACCGGCACACCCTGCAAGGCCACCCATGGCGGAGCTCCTGACCCTTGTGGGTATGTGGGGAGAGTAGAGAGAGACATGGTGCTGAGGAGGAGAAAAAGCGGGAGGTGAGGGAGGAGGTGACTGTAGGGATCTCCTCACAGAAGGTGAGGTGTGAGGAAGTGAGCCGGAGGGGCAGCAGGACAGACAGCTTGCAAGGTGCTTCCAGTCTTCAGACAGCGAGACTTCTGGACGGCCCTGTGTAACCACCCCCAAGCCCTAAACAGAGCCTACCCTGCATGGGGGACTCTTTTACATAGCCAGAGAGAGGCTGGACAGTCATAACAGCCAGAGAAGGACAGTTGATGGACAGTTGATGTGTGATCTGAAGATGAGGACATGTGGATATCTCGGGGAAGAGTATTCTAGGCAGAGGGGACAGAAAGGCCAAAGGCTCTGGACAGGGTGTGCTGGAGGCCATGAGGTCAGAGAGACCAGCAGGGGTCCAGTCAGGCAGGGCTGTATCACCCAAGGTGGGCTTTCTCCAGGGATAATAGGGACCCATGGGGGGGATTTCAACAGGCAGCGACTGTACTGCAGCCCTGTGCCCCCTCACCATTCTTGGTCTCCAGGCCAAAGCAGCATGGAGACTGGACAGAGAGTGACCCGAAAAGGCCGGAAACTGGGTTCCAGCCGCCGGCGGCAGATCCGAGAGCCCGCTGATGGCCAGGATGCCCCTGTGGCTCCAGAGCCAGAGTCCTGGTCCTCCCAGGCAGCTGCAGAACTGCAGAGCTTCTTCCAGGCCTGTGGTGCCAAGGAGAGGGGCTTTGTCACACGCAAGGACCTGGAGGTGAGTTGAACCACGTCCCATCCCCTGAATCCCTTTTCAAGGTTTGCCATCCTGGGAACACAGGGCTTATCTGTACTGTCTTCCTTCTCTCGTCTAAACTTGATCTCAGAAAAGGCTTGGAATTTGTTTATACTAATGTGTAAATGGCTGATAAGGCTTCATGTGTTACCCTCTTTCAAAAACATTTACATTATATATATATATATTTATTGCCCTGGGTGGTGTGGATTGAATGCCGGCCTGTGAACCGAAGGGTTGCCAGTTCGATTCTCAGTCGGGAGCACGTGCCTGGGTTGCGGGCCAGGTCCCCCAGTTGGGGGGTGCGTGAGTGGCAACTACACATTGATATTTCTCTCCCTCTCTTTTTCCCTCCTTTACCTTCTCTTTATAAATAAATAAATAAATAAAATCTTTAAAACTATATAGATAGATTTGAGAGGGAGAGGAAGGGACAGAGAGAGAAATAGCGATGTAAGAGAGCAACACTGATCGGTTGCCACCCATACATGATCCTACTGGGGACTGAACCCCCAACCTAGGTATGTGCCCTGACCGGGTATTGAACCCATGACCTTTCAGTGTATAGGATGCTGCTCCGACCAACTGAGTCACACCAGCCAGGGAAGAAACATTTACATTTTAACAAAGGAAAGGACTTTAAGCCAAAGAAGTAACTTGCAGATGATATCATTTTAGACCCACTAAACAGCAAAGTTTACCTTGGGAAGCAGTCAGAGGTCTGGAAATCAAACCATGTCGATGACTGTGAGCTTGAATGAAACATAAGATCAGCCATGCTGTGTGTCCCATAAGGAGCCTTAGGCTGCGGCCCAGCTCGGACTGACGGACTTTTCTCTGGTTTTTCTTCATGCTCTGCAAAGGGCCTCATGTGGGTTGCTAGAGTCTCACTGGGGCTGCTGTCTCCTTCTGATACTGCTTCGTGCTCCCGACTTTGTCCTTCTCCCAGCAAAACTGACCTTTCCTATAATCCAGCCTCAGGGCCACAACAAGGTATGAATGTTGATATTAAAATATAATTTTCAAAAGGGTTAAAAAAAGAGTTTCAAGTAAATATAAAATCAGCACTTAGTAAAGGTCTTACCTGTTATTGTTTTTAATTAATGAGGGAACCAGTGAGATGTTATAATGGGTTTAAAGAACATTTTAGCCCTGGCTGGTGTGGCTCAGTTGGTTGGAGCATCATCCCATACACCAAAAGGTTGTGGGTTCGATTCCCAGTCAGGGCACACACAGAGTTGGCGGTTTGATCCCCAGTTGGGGTGCGTACAGGAAGGCAGCCACTCGGTGTTCTCTTTCACATCAATGTTTCTCTCTCTCTCTCTCTCTCTCTCCCTTTCCCCCTTCCTCTCTCTATTAAAGCAATGAAAAAATGTCATTGGGTGAGGATTAAATAAATAGAAAGAAAGAAAGAAAGAAAGAAAGAAAGATTTGAGAAACTAGAATTTTTATAGGCAATTTGACAAAGAGTGTTATGATAAGATTGCTTAGTTCAATTTTAAAAATGACTCATGCCCAACACGCCATAAATCTTTGGGGTTATCTGTTCTGCTAGGAAGGAATCATTCTCATCTCTCCGGGACAAAAATCTGCAAGTTAACAAGTGATTTCAGTGAGTCTGGGACTTTTAATTTAAGGTAAACAATGAGATGAACTAAGTGCATTTTTCTAGTCTATGCAGTCCTTGAAAGGACAAGCTGTCTACCTTATTTCCAAGCTTCAGACTTTAAAAACCTCTCTTATTTGCTCTGCTGTCTCGAGTGACCACCTGTCTCACCTGCCTGGGACTGGAAGGGCGTCTGGGATGTGGCACTTTCAATGCTAAAGATGGCCACCTACGTCTATCCCAAGGCCAGGAAACCAACCCAAGGCTCTCTTCCCACCAGCTTTTACCTGCAGCCCCTATAAATTCGAGGGACTTCCTCTCTTCTTCAGGTCCCCATTTTCTAAGGTCGCTCCTCGGTCTAGAAGTGGTCTTTGTCATCTGGCTCCTTGGAGGGTTTTGCAGGCGTTGTCTCCATGTTCCTTGCAGAGGACTTGTCACCCCCGATTGAATGAGAACCGTTCTCCAATAGGACACTACGGTCACACAATGACTTACCTAGCTGTATCTCAGCAAAAAGGAGGGCAGATTCGTACTGGACCTGTGTCAATGGCTACTCTGCCACGGACAGTGAGGAGATTTGGTAAAAGATTTGGTTTCTGAACCAGGACGGGGTCGGTGAGATTCAGATCCCATTTAATATGTTTAATTTCAGTTTACCCAAGCTGTGATCTACTAAACTGAAGGTTAGAGACAGCTCAAGAAGACAGAGAAAGAACTTTCTCATAGACCCACAAAAACAAAACAACCAAAATAATATCAACTATATTCCCAACACAGAAGCACAACTAGGTTTCCTTGAGCCATTCATTCAGTTCCATGGAATTAATTCTTGTTCTGCTGGATCTTGGGCGAGCTGGCTGCTCCTGGAATCAAAAGAGTCCTAGAAATTGTCAGCCCACCCGCTCATTCTGGGGGGTGGTTAATGTCAGCTCAGCCTCCTGTTCCGGAGGGAAGCACCGTAGTTCAGAGAACCTGGTGTGGTCCTTTCCACAGGCTGAGTGTGTCCTTGGTGGAAGACACAAACTGTGGCCTGCAGCTTTTAATGGAGCCTTCAGGCAAAGCAGGAACTTATTTAGTAATGAGATGAAAAGGCTGTGGTTATTAGTGACAGTGACCAGTAAGATCAGAGTGCAAGAGAGTACAGTTCTCCACTGGGGTACCACACGTAACTACTTCATAAGGGTTTGGCCAGGGCTTCCCCCGAAGATAAGGACACACTGTGGATAGCAAAGGCATTGGGGAGCCTCCATGGCCATCCTGTAAAGCATGCAACTTCTGAAATACTTCCCTTAATAGCATTTTACCTATGTAAACGTAGCCTAGGAAAGGCTGAGCATCTCCCCTGAGTTGACAGTTCTTCCTATGACACTTCTTTTTTGCATCCAAGCTGTATTTAATAACAGATCTTGTTATAGGTTAAAGCCTGTTTTTATTTTCTTCACCATGTAACAGATATCACACTATTTTCCTTTATTGGTAATGATCAACTTGTTGAAGCAGGTGTTAAACACAACTGTATTAACTAATCTCAATGAACTTAAAAATACGTTTTTACCTATATGTGTACACCACATCTTTATCCAGTCATCCATCGGTGGACATTTGGGTCGTCTCTGTGCCTTGGCTGTTGCACGTAATCCTGCAATGGACGTGGGAGACCAGATATCTTTTCACATTAGTGTTCTCATTTTTTTTCAGATGCATGCCCAGATGTGAAACTGCTGGATTGTACAGTAGTTTTGTTTTTAATTTTTTGAGGAGCCTCTATACTGTTTTCCATAGTGGCTGCACCAATTCATATTCCCACCACAAACGCACAGGGGTTCCCTTCTCTGCATGTCCTCGCCAACACTTGTTATTGCTTGCTCATGATGCTCTTATAATAGTGGTGACATATTTAATGAATATAGAGAAAGATATCCCGAAGGGTTTTCCCCCCTAAATTTACTGTCTGATATTGGAAAGGCATTATCAAAAGAGCTATTAGAGAAATTTGGCCACTAGATTAAGATAGGATCATGGGAGGCTGAGAAATAGCACTTGGTTACCTGTTCAATCAAAATGACAATAAAATACAATATTTTGAAGTAAACATAGAAGGAGTAACACAATTGAAAGGGTATTTAACTCTTTCATAGGAGAGGTGCCTTGGATTTTTTTTTTTCTTTTGGAAAAAATTAGAAAATGAGAAATCCAAAACATAGAAGGATTTATTCTGTTGGAAATGGGATCAGTTTTCTGGGCAATGTACACAGAAGATATATGGCAGCCTCTTTTTAACCCTTGTTAAGAGCTCTAAAAACACTTTATCATTTTAATAAAGATGGAGCCCAACTCTACTTCTACATTAATATAACACACGGCACTCAAAATTTCACAAGTTTTGTTTTCAATTTATTTTTAAGCCCATTAAAACTGAGGCAAATTTGGGAAAATGTCAACACATTTCATAGCTTATTTTCAGACTCAGGTATTATAAATCAAGGCAAATAAGATTCCCTTTTAGCAAACTCTTTACAGCAATCTATACCCATTCAGGTTTTGCCTTTTATATTTTCTCACGTTCTGGAGCAACCAGACATTTTAAGACAAAACCACTTCCTTTGTCCCTTGGAAAGCAAAACCACAGCCCATTTTCCTTGCAGACATGCTCCATTTCTCTGCCACTGTTCCTAGCGCCTTGGACACCTGTGGTGACTGTGACTTTTAACCAAAATAATGAACCTGCACCTCACAGAATGAACTTGGGGGAAAGAACTGAGAACTGTCTGTCTCATATAAGCATGTCAGCAGACAAGCAAAGCTCACAAGTACACCATAACGTGACTTTCTGTAGTCATACATATCCCCTGTACAACTTTAAAAACTGTGATGAAAATCACCTAACATAAAACTTACCACTTTGACCACTTTTGTGTGGACAGTGGTATGAAGTAATTCACAATGTTGTGCCGTCACCACCACCCCACCCAGAACCCCTTCATCTCCGCAGCTGAAGCTCTGTACCCATCAAACTGACTCCCGACCTCCTACCTCCCCAGTTCTACCTTCCGGCTCTATGATTTGACTACTGTAGGTTCCTCAGGTAAGTGGGATCATCCAGGACAGTATTTGTCTTTTTGTGGCTGGCTCATTTCACTCAGCATAACATCCTCAAGGTTCATCCATGTTGGAGCGTATGTCAGAATTTCCTTCCTTTTTCAAGGCTGAATACTATTTCAGTGTGTGTATCTACCACATTTCATCTGTTTGAGTTCCTTCCATCTTTTAGCTATTGTGACTACTGTTGCTATGAACATGAGTGTACAAATATCTACTTGGGTTTCTGCTTTCCCTTGCACAATTATTTAAAGTGCCCCAAATGAATTTACTCATTAACATGGCTCAAAGGTATAGCTGCTCTCCAGCACGTAAAAGCAAGAAGCAAAAAGATACAAACTTAAAATTATGCTTGGTATTTAAAGTTTCTGTGATATATTTTTCTTAATTAATGTTAATTCAGGTTTTTCAAGTTACTAAAGATCTTCAAAATTCTTTTTAAAATGACATACTACAAAATATAAGAACTGTTAGTATAAAATTTGTTAGAATAATGAATCAATTTAGTTGAACACAAATTTAAATTTTTATAATCTTAAACATTATACAAATAATGTTGGTGTATTTGACCAATAAGACAAACTAAGAAGTGTAGGACATTCAGATTAACTAGTTTCTTTACAAAAAACAAATCTAGATGTTATAAAAAATAAGATGCATACTTGTATTATGCTTTTAAAAAATTACATTTTGTTGATCATGCTATTATAGTTGTCCTGATTTTT
>VMDR010006772.1:0-43701 GCA_007922815.1 Macrotus californicus
GTGTGTGTGTGTGTGTGTGTGTGTGTGTGTGTGTGAGTGAATATCAGCTCAGTCACTGTTAACAATTGGTAAATATCCTTTTATATATATGTAGAATAAATGTATCCTTTTATATATATGTAAAATATGGATGAAACTTAAACTCTACTTTATTCATATTATGCTTATTTCTTTTAATATGCTACAATTATCTTTCAGTCTCAATGAAATGTACATCTACTTTGTTATTTGTACTGATTATGTTAATTTCTTCCATTTTTCTCATTTATAAAAAAGCTAGGTCTGCCCTGGCCAGTGTGGTTGGGTTAGTTGGAGCAACATCCGTCTCATTAACTAAATGTCTGCAGGTTTGATTCCCTAGGTTTCTGGTTTGGTCCCTGGTCAGGGCTTGTATGAGGGGCAATGAATCAATGTTTTTCTCTCACATTGATGTTTCTCTCCCTTTCTCCCCGCCCCTCCTCTCTAAAAGCAACGAAAAAAAATGTCCTTGGGTGAGGAAAAAAAAACAAAAATAAAAAAGCTAACTCTGACTTGCTATGCTCTTAGGGGAGGTTTAGCACAGAAAGCTTGTGGTACCACAGATTTGAGTTGGGGGAGGTGCCGGTGTGTAGTTCACGGACATGTGCAGATCGGGCGTTATTGGCTGTCCTGCCTAGGGGACTAATGCATCCAGGAACAACAAGGGCCAGGGGAGGTGGAGAGGTGGTGGCAGAACAGGGCGGCCTTCCTGCAGCTCCCCATCCATCAGTGCTGACAAACCTGGCCCCCTGTGAGGGCTCCAGCCCCAGCTGCTGAGCAACGGCAGGTATAGAGCAGGAGCCCCTCCCTGGGCCCTTGGCACCTTCCTCTTAGGTCAACAGCAGACAGAGTGGGCTCTGTCCGCCAGGTCGGGACAGCGAAGATTAATGGAGCAGGTGCAGGCTGGGTGGGACAATCACCTGGCCTGACAAGGTCTCCCCTGGAGATTGAGCGCCCAGCCCAGGCCAAGAACCAAACCTTCTGCCATTCACCCTGATGTGAGCTTCACTGGAGGTGAGCTGGAGCCAGATCCACTGCCCCTGCTTCCCACACCTTCTCTAGTCTCAGCTGGCCTCACCTGGCCTCATTCGGTCTCCAACAGGGGTGGGGGGCCCCTGGGGCCCAATCTGTGGCACTCAACTTTAAAATAAATGTTTTCCTTGTTTCTTCAGTATCCTAAGTAACTCACTGCAGAAAAGTGTAGATTAGCAAAATATCATAAATCATCCATTAATCTCACTACCCAAGATAACACTGTTAACATTTGGTAGATATTATATCTCTGTGTATCTGTGTGTATCTATCTACACACAAACACACACAAACACACACATACACACATGAAGAGAGAAAAAGAAATCACCCTGTAAGATTTGTTTTATAATCCTTTTTTTTACACCTAATATGTTATGAACATCTTCTGATGCCAGTGAAATATAGTGATCGATTCCATCATTTTCATTTCTCCGTGTATTCTGGTACACTATCATAATATATTTAACCAAGAATTCTCCATTGGATATTTGAGTTATGTCTAATTTTTGCCCTTATATGTAACACTAAGATGAACATTTTTATACATATTTGTCATGTCTTTAGGGAAATGTCCTAGAAGTATCTTTTTTTAATCCTCACCTGAGGATATGTTCTTATTGATTTTAGAGAAAGGGAAAGAGAGAGAGAGAAAAACATAATTGTGAGAGTTGCCGCTCACACTCACCCCAACCTCTCACACTCACCCCAACCGCTCACACTCACCCCAACCTCTCACACTCACCCCAACCGCTCACACTCACCCCAACCTCTCACACTCACCCCAACCTCTCACACTCACTCCAACCTCTCACACTCACCCCAACCAAGGACTGGACCCGCAAACAAGGTACACCCCCGACCGGTAATCAAACCCGAAGTCTTACGATGAATAGGACGACACTCCAACCAGCTGAACCACCCTAGGAGTGTTAGGTAAGAGGGTATATGCTTTTTTAAAAAAACCTTTTTTTTAGAGAGAGAAGGGAAAGGAGGGAGAAAGAGAAAGAGAAAGAGAAACATCAATGTGGGAGAGATACATCAACTGGTTGCCTCTTGCATGCCCCCGACTGGGGACCTGGCCTGCAACTCAGGCATGTGCCCTGACTGGGAATCAAACTGGTGACCATTTGGTTCACGTTCACAGGCCAGCACTAAATCCACTGAGCTGCACCAGCCAGGGCAGGGTATGTGCTTTTTAGGGCTTTGGTACACATGCTAAAGAGTTATATTTGTGTTTTCTGGAGGCTGTGGACTGTCCATCCTGCACTGGCCAGGGGGAGGGGGAAAGAGGGGGGAGGGCAGCCTGTGGACAGGGGTCGGAGGGTTGAGGCCAATCCAGCAAGGATCCCACCCACCTAGGGCTTGTCATCCAACCTTCCGCTCAGAGAGAGAAGATGCTGAACAGACAGGTAAGGAACCCCATGGGCTTGGGAGGTGAGTGCCTGGGAGCAGCATAGAAATCAGGATGCAAGAGGAAAAAATCACCAGGAGTGAGGTCTATGAGGACTTCCCAGAGCGACCAATACTCCCATTGGCCTAAAAAGGTGAAAAGGACGGGCCTATTCAGCATGGGTATTCCAGGTGGGGCAAGTGATCAGAAAAGAGTTGCCCTACATTTTGGCGGGGGGAGGATGAGGTGGGAGGGGACATGGAGGCAGCCAGAGCCTCCCCTACCAAGCTAACCGAGTTTTCCAGAAGACCAGCCCTTGCCCATGACCAGACCTGAAGTGACATAGAGACTGCCCCTACCTGGACCTTTGTGACCTTGAGCGACTTACTGAGCCACTCTGCCTGTCAGTTCTCCCACGGGCAAACAGGGATGGTAATCACACCACAATGGCTGTGGGGACTGAGCGCGAAGTACAGAGTGGGCTTTGGTGAACTGTGAGTAGTCTAAGGCATCAATCATTACAAAGTAGAAGTTACTTTGTGGTTTTCTGTCCTAAGAGCTAAAATATATTGTTTCCATGCTCTCATTTCTAGGATATAGGACACTGAGACCCAGAAGCTTAGTGGAGAACTCCCAGGACCAGCTCTCTGGGGCCCAAGGGGAGGGACAATTACTGAGTCTACCAAGTGCTGCCACTCCGCACCCCTTCCGTCACTGCGTCCTTACCCTGAGAGGTAGGAGGTGTTGTTCGCTCCACGGAGGTGAGTAAAATGAGGCTCAGAGTGCTCAGTAATTTACCTTAGTGGACACAGCTGGTGGGGGGTCGCCAGGGTTCAACCCCAGTGCTATCTGACCCCATAGTCCTCGAGCCTTCCCTGGGCTGAGTTGCCACCAAAATTACTCCTCATCATCACTCAGGATGGAAGAAGCCCTTTGGAGCCCAACTGGGGTCCCCAGGGCTGAGAATGTGGGGTCGAGGGCTACGGAGATAAAAGGCAGGGACAGACTCCCATAGGCCCCCACCCCCTGATGCCACCACTGGCCTCCTCTGCATGGGGCAGCCATCTGGTGACCCAACCTTGTGCTTCTGACAATGATTTAACCACATTAGTGGGGAGTTTGGTGGGTGCTGGGGGAGGGTAAGATATCTGTAAAGCTGCCAGTGGGGGAGGGGCTTTAATTCCAGGCTCTTGGATCAGCCACTAGTTGGGGACAGGAGGAAGAAAACCCAGGGAGAGACCAGGGGACCTTCAGACTCTGCTTGTGCCTCCCCCATTGGGGTCCACTGTGTAAAACCAGGCACCCCCTGAGCCCAGGAACTTCTGCATGTCTTCACTCACTCTAAGTGCAGTTTCCCTTCGTGTAACCCTAGGCAGCTCAGAAACACTGTCACTCCTCTCTCCTGTCCCATCTGGGCAGAGCCCGACTGGTCACAGAATACAGGAAAAGTCACACTGGCCTGGGAATCCAGGGACCTGGGTTCCTGTCACCCGTCTCCACTCTCTGTGCTGAGGCCCCAGAGTAAGGGCTGCAGGGCCCAGCAGGCAACATGCGTGAATGGGGGTGATCAAGTGGGTACTGCGCTCCCCTCGAGAGGCCACATACCCCTAACGAACTCAGCTGCTGCTGACCTCCAGCTCAGTTTCTGTGCAGCAACGAAGACTTGGAGTTTTTAAAGGGAGGTTGGAAATTCAGAGTTAAATGTGAAAACTTCCCATGGTTAGCAACTAACTAAAAAAAAAATTCACACACAGTGTCAGCCAGAGAAAATAAGTCTAAATGTAGCCTGAGACTGGAGTCTCTGGTCTAGACACAGAAACCATAGAGAGGCCAAGGGAGCCACTGTTACATATTTCTGGCATAACCCTTTTGTTTCAGGTGGGGAACCGAGGCCAGAGTGGGGGAGAGGCATCACCTGGTTAAGGTCACACAGTGAGTCAGTGGCCAGCTGGACAAGGAATCCAGGTCTTCTGTCCCCACCCTGTGCCTTTGCCATAACTTGCCTGGTTGAGGGGTTCATGGGAGACATCAGAGATTGTGAGCAGGGCGTGAGGGGAGGAAAGCTAAGGGCCTCCCTCCCCACCAGGCCCAGCGGAGGCCTCCTCAGTCCTCTGTGAGCCCAGGGTCCCAGCACCCATGTACCCTCATCACTGTTTCCACCACGGCTCTCTCCCTGTTCCAGCACTCCAGGCTCAGTCAGTCCCCAGTAGTCACCTGAGCAAGACAGGTGGGGGCGGGGTCTAGGGCCCTCACTCTTTCATCCACTGACTGTGGTGTCTGACAAGGGGGAGTATCTCAGTAAATACTGATCTCTAAACCCATTAAGAAATTGGATAAAGAAGCAAGTTAGAGACCCAATATCACATTTACTATGGAGGAAGCGGCTTTTGAAGAACGTGGCTCCCGGCTGTGGGTAAGTGGGCTTCCTAATGTGGAATGCAAGAATTAAATTTAGTGACTGAATCCCAGGCAACCCTGCACCATTGCCAGCCTCCCCTACTCACAAGGGCACAGCAGAAATGTGTGCTCCCTGCAGGTAGCTTGCACCCAGAAAGAAGGGCTGGGCCACCGGAGCCTGCCTCAACAATCAAGTAAGCAAGTCAATATTTCCTGGAGCAGACTGTAGGGGTGAGAGCAGAGAGGCCAGGTGCGTTCTGCTAATGCGGCCCCATACCCACAGAAGGAAACATCCAGATTCCATTTTATCTGTGCTATTGGCTTAGTAGCTATACTTGCTATTCTCCTAGTGACTGCCCTGGAATTTACAGCGTGCTTGCTCCGCATCATGTGTAACGGAGTCTGCCATGTAGCAATACTGTACCATTCCGTGTAGAGTGTAAGAACCTCACAACGAGTACACTTTGTTCTGCCTGCTGTCCTTTGTGAAACTGTTCCCATGCATTTTCTACATGTATTATAAACCTCCAAATACATCATTATGTTCTTGCTTTATACAATTATATATTTTTTAAATATTTTCTACTCACCCATGTAGTTATCATTTCTTGCTCTCTCATTCTTTTGTGTAAATCCACTGGTGGCGGGAAGAAAATGTCAGGTCTCCTGTCTACGGATAGGCATTTTCTGGATGGAAAGCACGGGTCTGCGTGGCAGAATCGTGTGTGCAATGGCCCAAAGACTAGACCCCTTATCTGGGAAGGCAGGGCCGGGATCTGTCTCATTTTCATCTCCCCCAGCTCAGGGCCTGACTCAGTGCTGACATCGAATAAATGTTTCCCAGCCTTTCTGGCCTTCCTGCCCATGTAGCATCGCTCTGGGTTCTCATCATAACTCAGAGAGAAACCTTCCCAAGGCCTGAAGCCCTTGATGTCCTCTCAATGAAGCAGGAGGGTCTTCTCAAATTTTTTGCCACAGAAACCCTCTTAGGTGACACCAGCCTTGACTTCCCAAGGCAACAGTGCATCTACAGAAGGAACAGTGACCGACAGCACACAGCTGAGAAGAACCTGGGAGAAGCTGCTGCTGGCAGTTCGTGCCATTGTTGCCGTCGAAATCCCACCTGACGTCAGTGCCCACCCTGTAGGAACAGTGAGAGCGGGCCGTGCTGAAGTTCTCTGCTGCCTCTGGAGACAGTCCTGTCCCTGGGCCCTTTGCTCCTGGGACCTTCACTAACCAGATCCAGGCAGCCTTCCCGGAGCCGTGACTTCTGGTGGCTGCTAATCCCAGGGCTGACTGCCGGCCTCTCCCAGAGGCCTCCTCTGTTAACTGGCCTACAATGGCTCTGTTAACACAGACCCTCCTCCGGGCCATGTGGACACTGACAACCTATGCGACATCGAGGGAGCTCACTCAGCAGGTCTGATGTGCTGGATGTGGGCCGGGAAGTTCTACGCGTGCATGGTACCATTTCCCCTGAGAGGTCGCGCCTAATCTCTATTTCCACAGAAATCTTGAAGACATTGGGAAAAAAGAAGAGGCCGCTACTGAAAAGGCAGTGACCAAGGAGGAATTTCAGGCTGAGGAGACTGCCTCAGTGCCTGAATTTTACTGCTACTCAACTTGAGGTGACAGACAGGTCTGAGTCTACACGGTCCCCGACTGAAGACCGGACCGCTCCACCCCCCACTGAAGGCTGGTCCACAGCTTCCAGGGCTCAGGCCACTGAAGCGGTAGAAATAAATACTAAGTGGTCTTAAGCTGTTTTTCCAACAGCCTCTTAAACAGAAAATAGAAAGAAGCAGTTCCTGAAATAAGTAAATACTTGTTGGATAAGTGAATGAATAAACAGAAAAAGACAAGGGGTGTTTAGATCTTGCCCATAGTGGGATGCAGCGCACACAGGCCGGTGGGTGTGGAGGGTGAAGAGCAAGTGCTGTGAGTGTCAGTGAGAGAGGGACCCAGAGTTCTTTAAGCAAGGAGAGCTCTGTGCCCAGACTGGGCTTAGGGGCTGTCTGAGTTCAGGAGGAAAACTGAGCAGCGACGCTTTCAAAGTTTACTCCAGTAGTCAGGCGTGAGAGGGTGAAGACCACGGAATGAGAGAGGGTGCCGATGCAAGAGAGACGGAAGAGGCAGAACTGCCCTGCTGGCGGGATGTTGGGGTAGCATGACAATGAGGTACGGGGGAGGCTTCAGTCGGAAAGGGGACAAGGGTCAGGACAGAGGTAAATCAGTGAGGACCCAGGAGTCTCCACTCTGGAAGGCTGGGACAGAAAATTTTACAGTGAAAAGAAACTTTGGAGAAAACACAGTGCAGTTGATGGTCTTTTATGTGTCTGAGTTGAGATACCAAGTGGGTGTGTCTTATAGGCCATGGGATTTTTCAGAGGTGAAATAAATTTGGGAGCCGTCAGGGAAGAGAAGGCTAAAGCATGAACCCCAGGAACATTCAATGGATGGGACCACACTGCCAAGTCACACCACTCCAGAAGGCACCTGCAGTCTGGAGACTGTAAGTGTGTATTAAACACACACACACACCCTGACCACAGAGGCCTGGGTGGGACCCCAGGAAGACACACATGGAGTGCTCAGAGAAGAAGAAGGAGACCGGGGAGGGAGTGGATCCTGGAAGCCAAGAAAGTCTGCGTATAAAAAGAATGAAGCTTTCAACAGGGTCAAGTGCCACATGTAGGTGAAGAATGGGCAGATGGCAAGGAAATACAGAGTGCGCTCTGCCAGTGACTAGCTGGTGTTCTTATGCCCGTCACCCAAGCTCAACTCCCTCCTAGATTAGTGGACAAGGTTAAATGAGGGGGTCCCTCTGAAGTGCCTGGCACTCTGCAGAGTAATGCTTAAGGAATGCTGGGCCCTGTTTTGACGGGTGATGACTATTCCCTTTTTGCCTTCTCTAAGCTTTCTTGACTGTGTCAGCCTGTGCAGACTACCCTCATTTTGGACCTTCTGCCTCACTGACTAAGCATCTGACTGGAGACTCCCCTGAAGGCTCGGGGGTGCCCCCAGGTCTCTAAATCAGACTTGCATCTCCCTGGTCTCCTCTCCCGAAATGTTCTGAGAACAGGGATGACCTGGGGAAGCAGAGGGCAGCAGGAAGTCCTCAAAGCCCAGAGTGGTCCCTGATTGCTCTGTGGTGAGTGGGTGGAGCTTAAATGAGCCACGCCCCCAGAAAGCACTGCCCCTCCCTCAGCTCTCCCCATTTACCTAAATTTTCCAGGGTGTGGGTGCAAGCCAGTGTTGTTTTATCCTTGGGCCTAAATGTTCTTGGTGCCAAAGGTCCTCAAAAAGCTTCCATGAAATAAGTATAAGGAATGACCCCCATTTGGAAAGGGCACTGGCAGGATAGCTCTAAAATTCTGAATCCCTCCAATGCCCCCCAGATCCCTGTGTCTCAGGAGACTCCCATTCTTGTGTTCTGGGCCAGAGAGCTCAATTAGCTGGGGATGGAGAGAGAGGGGATGGGAAGGGAGGTACAAAGGGGCACCTGTGTGGCCTTGAGGCAGGCTGCTTTTGAAGGCTGATTTGTTCTGGCTGGGCTGCAGGAAGGAAATGCTAATTTCCTACAGAAGGAGGTCTGCTTTCCCTTCCTCCCTAGTCCCAGGGGAGGAAGAGTGGAGGAGTGAATTTCCTCGTTGCCCTGAGACCCCCATCATCCCCCACCTCCCCTAGGCTCCTCACAGTTCCTGGGGCCCCGTAACCACCACAGGAATCACAGGAAGCGAGCTCTGGCCAATAGTGCAGCAGATCACTGCTCTGCCTCTATTTCTCCCTCTAAGTTGTTGGGCAACCAAGGCTAAAGGTGGCCAGGCCAAAGCCGCCACACTCACCGCCCCAGAGCCAGCGCTGGGAGGGCTCAGAGGTACAAATAGGAATAGTTGTTTGAACTTCTGATGGAGAGAGGTGTTCCTTTTTAATCCTCTTAATCCCCCAGAATTAGGCCCAGGAGAAGTCTGGGCTTGCTGCAAGCACTTGCTAACAATCCCCCCCACCCATTTTACCACTCCCAACCCACTCACCCCCAGAGAGATTCAAAGCCCCAAAGTCCTTGACCGACCGACCCAACATCTAGCTAAGGTTTAACAACACTGGGTTATTTGAATTAAGTTTCTTTTTAGAATTAGCTTCTACTTTTTCTATTTATAGTTAGGATATAAACTTCTCCCTTTAAGTACTGTTTAAATAATATACTTTACATTTAAAGAAGATTGAATTGTTTCGATGGGTATGGAGAAGCAAAAAGTGTGGCCTGGGTGCCTGATTCCATCTGGGGAGCCCTGGCCTGATGGCCAAGAGTGGGGTTCCGAGAGGCTGAGACCTGCCTAAGGGGAGCTGGGGCCTCTCCTGCACCACCCACAGGCCTGGGGCAGGGACCCGGAGCTTCCCAGGTGAACTCTCTAGCAAAAAGGAATGGGTTCAAAGCCCCCAATTCCACCTCTCCTGCCTCTAGGCCTGTCCTCCAAGCATCCTAGGGCTGGGGGCTCTGTACAGACTCCCACACACTCACCCTCTCCCCTCCCTTTCTCCGTCTTCTCCACCCTTTCTCTCCCTAGACTGTGAGGCCCCTTTGGCAGCCCTTTTGTAGGGTAATTGGATTTCTCCCCTTGTTAGTTTGCAATGAAAATGTCATCTATTCCAGGCCACCGCCAGGGAGGGGTCAAGCGCCCATTCAGGGAGCCAGCCCGGAGCTGTGAAGCTATTCAGGCCTCCCAGCCTCCAGCCAGGCAGCTGCGGAGGCTACCCTGACAATGCTCCTCTTTGCCTCCGCCCCTACCAGTGTGCCCAGCCCATGAGTGGCCAGGACTGGGCTGGGCCTGGGGAGCTGGGTTCTGAGGCTCCAAGGTCACCACCACCCAGCCCCAGCATGTAGTCACTAGGGAAATTTGATTTTAAGAGCATCCCTCACCCTCAAGTGTGGGCATGTGGGAGGGGCTAGGCTTCCCCCAAGGGGGGAAATTCCATAAATTCTAAGACTTTAGGGCACTTGTAAAGCAGTCTGAGTGAGACTGCAAAGGACAGATGCTGAGATAGAAGGATGGGTACCATGAACTCCCTTGGGAGATTACTGGATGTTGTGAAGCCCACCCAACCAGAAGCCACCCAACCTCAGCGTGAACGATGGACAAGTGCATGTTCCTCATCCCCAGGGCTCCTAGTGGGAAAGATAGGAGACAAAATGGCTCACAACATGTTTGGACATCTGCCAGAGTCCTTCCCCAGGACTTTGTGGGCACAGTGAAAAATGGGGGAAATGAGATGGAAAGGCAGTTGTATGAATCTGTAACCTTGAAAGGTTCCCCCCACACGC
Organism: Macrotus californicus; assembly: GCA_007922815.1. Lineage (NCBI taxonomy): Eukaryota > Metazoa > Chordata > Mammalia > Chiroptera > Phyllostomidae > Macrotus > Macrotus californicus. The sequence continues at coordinate 10,164 of VMDR010006772.1, forward strand.
AGACAGATAAATCTCCCATCCTTACCCTCACTATTCAAATGTGGAAACTGAAACCCAGACTCTGTGAGTTCTTGCTCAAAATTGTACAGCTGACAAGTGGCCAAGACGGGTTTCAAACCCTGGTCTTTCTCATCCCAAAGCCTGTGTTTCCTAATTACTCTGCTTACTGCTTAAAAAGCAAAGGCAGTTTAAGATGGTATTAACATTTAAACCAGGGCCAGGATAGTTCCACACCCGGTGCTCTGCTCATAGCCCAGCTGAAGGACAAGGACGCAAATCCCAGTGCCTGCAGAGGGCTCTAGAGAACTCCCTCTCCATCTGGGGATGGTGAGGGGCCACACCGGGCAGTTGGAGTCCATTCCCCCAGGGCCTCAAGCGATAGAACAGGAAGTTACCAGGAGATGGCTGAGGACTCTGCACAAGGAAAAACTTACTGAGAAAAGATGGAGTGGGTTGTTTTAGTGAGGAGCAGGGGCTATGAGTGGAGGCTGGGCTACTCCCAGCTGGATTCAAAACCACGCTACTCCAAGGTGCCATTTGGAATTCTGTAGCCAGCTAATCCCACCTCCTGGTCCTGTTATCACCAGCTGGCAACTGCAAGCTTCTCTATCCACTTTGGCCTCTCCCTTGATGTCCCCCCACAATTTATCTGCCTACCCCCAAAGACTTCCTGGCCATCCTCTTCATCATGAATTGCCCCCAGTGAGGGGTGTGCTGGGGACAAGGGGGGGGCGGGCATCGGCTCCTCTGACACTTCAGGAGCTTCCCAACCACCCTCACTCTTCCACCTTTGTCATGAAATCTTATCTTTCTTTGAGGCATGCAGTCACCAGCCATGGTCATCATGGAACATTCTGGTGATGCCATTTTTCACAAGGACATCGATACCTGATGACACTGCCTCCTCACCAAGGTCTGCCGTTATTCAGGGGAACTTCAGCACTCCTTGGGAAACTCACCTGGCACCCCTGTTCTTCAGCTCCAGGACGATCACCTTCAATTCACTTTGGCCATCCACACCCTGGAGCTTGGCATCACCCTGAAGCTGTAAACTCCAGAGTCCTCCTCACCAGTATAAGCTCCTGGCTTTCCAATGCTCCCCCTGAAGTCAAGACACATCCCAGGTGACCTGCTCTTACCTTCTCCAAGAACCCCCTGCCTCCTGGTCACACTGTTTTCCCACTAAGCCCAGGCCCCAAGGTCCATCACCAGAACATCTCTACCTATGTGCTTAGATTCCTAGACCCCTGCCTCCAGTCCCCCTTGGAGAACCTCTACCTTGAGCCAGCCATGCCTTCTGGCATGTCATGTTATGGGTTGAATTGTGACCCTCCACCCAACTTTGTACGTTGAAGCCCTAACCACTCAGTACTTCGCTGGCGATGTAATTAGTTCAGATGAGGTCACACTGGAGCAGGTGGTTCCCTAACCCAATGTGAGAGGTGCCTTTATGAAAAGGGCAAGCACACAGGGAGGACACTATGAGAAGATTAGAGTCATGCTGGCACATGCCAGAAACTTCCAGAAGCTAAGAAAGAGGACTGGAACATATCTTCCCTAACTCTTCAGAGGGAGCATGGCCTGGACCTCAACCTCTAGCCTCCAGAACTGTAAAATAAAGAACTTCTGTTGTTCTAAGCCACCCAGGTGTGTTTCTGTGTTACAGCAGCCCCCGGAAACAAATACACTTCCTTACGGGTCCTGCCGCCTCCTGTCCCATCACCCGCAAGTCCACATTCTGAAGCACCTCGTAGCCCTGCATACTGCTCCAGCCCCACCACTGTCGGCCCCTCCTTTACGTCCTGGGTCTCTGCCACCAGCGAAGCTCGGTGCCTGCCATGGCGTTTCACGTCTGCAGTGCCCAGTGCTTCTCCCCTGTTGTCACCCGGCTTATTCTGAAAAAATGCCTGCTCTTTGGTCTCATGTCCCTCATTAGCGAAACTTTCCAAAAGTTTCCTCTCTGGACCACCCCACAGTACATCTGTGCCTTTACTCAATTGATTTTTACATTTCTCTGTGTCTCAGTTTTCTCATCTGTAAAGTGGGGCTAATAATAGGAATTACCTCCAAGGGGTTGTTGGAGGGCTCAGTGGGTTGGTGGCAGCTGGCCTCCAAAAACAGCCGACAACAGCCTGCAATTCTGGACTGTCCCCTCCAGCATTTAACCTAGGGTGGCCTGGGACTAACAGAATGAGGAAGGACTGTTCCTGTGCCAGCTCTGGGAGTGGTCTTTAAGAGGACCAGCAGCTTCTGCTTTGCCCTCTTGCAAGGCATGTCTCTGAGCTTCCACAGAAGAAGCCTAGCTGTCCTGCTGGATGAGAGCACCTGAATATGTCCCTTGAGGAGAGGCCCCGAGACTCCATGGGGAAGGAGCAAGGACCAGCCATCCCAACAGCTGAGTATCCCATGGGGCTCAGCCTCCAAATGACCCCAGGTGTTATTTGACTGCAATTGCATGCACGTTCCAGGAAAGACCAGCAGAAGAACTGCCCAGCTGAACCCAGTCACCCCACAGAACAGTGAGGGATAATTAGGCCACTAAACTTTGAGATGGTTTGTTACACAGCAAAGAATAACTGAAGCAGAGTTAAGCAAGTCATATGATTACTGTTTCTGGCTCACAGCAAACAGGGAATGTGTTGGTTTGTTGTCACTTGTCCCAGCATCCTGCTGGCTGTTGTGTACAGCCAGCTCTATGGGGTAGGCACAGCCAGCCAGAAGAGGAGAAATGTGGAATTATTGCAATCAGGTCTTTTTGCTGATCAGAATTAGAACATGGAAATAAAATATAAATATTTCAAGATGAAATACCTTAACAGTTCATATTGGGTCTTCCAATTCCAATCCAATATTACAGAGTTTTTATTTAACTCTACTGTATTACACCTGTATCTCCTTTCTTTTATATTAAGATTCCTGGTTATCGATACATAGGCACTGAAAGGATTAGAATATCCCTTAAGCAGGCATTTGCTTTACCTCACTCTGCACATAAACAGTAACAGAACAGTAACACTAACATTACCACCTCAATATGATTATGGGAAATGGTTCAAATTATTTTTCATATGCTCTCCCATTCTCCCCCACCCCTATTATTTGTGCGCTATAATTACAGTCAGATTACACAGCCACTGCATTCTATCAGTAACGATATGTTTACTATTCACCATCAGCCTTTATGCTGATGTCTCTCTGGTCATTCTCCTCATCTGAAGCTCATCCTCTGGTGGACTCCCCAGAAAGGGCTCCTGGGAACAACATTCTCTGAGTTCTTGCATGTCAATAAGAGTTCGTCTCTGCTTTGAAGTCAGTTTTTCTGGATATAAAATCCTTGCCTCACATTTTCTTTCCTGAGTGTCTTAAATATGTTACTCCATTCTCATCTGCCGTAAAATGTTACTCTCTAAAAAGTCTGATGATAACCTAACTTTCTTTTCCTTCTAAATCACATGATTTTTTTTTCCCCTTGCCTAGGACCAGAGAATTTCCTAGAGTGTGTTATCGTTTGCTTATTCTAGGTTGACATTTTCAGAACACGGGGTGCTCTTTCCAAAACATAGCTTCTAATTTTTTTTTTTAATTTCAAGAAAGTTTTCTTGAATAATAGTTTTCAGTGTTTGTTCTGTGCCCGTATTTTGTTTTTTCCTTTGGGGCTATGTTGGATCTCCTTTGCCGATACCTCTCACTGCCTTTTGCCCTTAGCGTTGCCTGTTGTGTCTGCCCGCTGCTGCCCTCCTCTGTCTCCGTCTTAACTTATGAGGCGATGTTCTCCTTTTATTTCTGATTCTTTCCTGGAAGGTTGTCACCACATTTCGGGTTTTTCTAATTCTAATTTAAATTACTCTTTCATGTGTTTTATATCAGTTTCTTAATGCACTTTTTACCACTTTGAGATACTAGGTTATAATTTTACACTTTTTGGTATAGGTTAGTCTTTCTGACGTGCTTTTATTGTCTGTAGCAATATTATTTGTTCCTTATTCTCTTTCTTCTTATAATAAATTTAAGTAATATTTGGCCTCCGTATTCTTCTTTTTTTAACCTTTTAAATAATTATTTCTTGATTTGAGAGAGAGAGAGAGAGAGCCACCTTCCACTCCACTTGTCCATGCATTCATCCCTCAACTCTTGTGTGTGCCCTGACCAAAGATGGAGCCTGCAACCTTGGTGCAGCAGCTGGGAAGGTATGCCAACCAGCTTAGCCACCTGGCCAGGGCTCAATGTTTCTTGATTGTTTATATTTATGTGAGACTAGTTTTTCTGAATTTTAGAAGGAGGCATGGTTCAAGAATGTTTTATTGTATAACTCTTGCCTGGAAACCCAGTGCCTTGCTGGCTCAGATTTCCTAGCTGTTTTCCTTGCCCCATTTTTATCTGGATCAGCTCTTGACTTCATCTCTATTGTTCCTGTCCTGAGCAATTTTTATTCCACTCCAAGCTTTTATTATGTCTAGCAATAGTCTTTGCATTTCTTTTTTTTTTTTAAATTTATTTTTAGGCAGAGAGGAAGGGAGGTAGAAAGAGAGGGAGAGAAACATCAACGTGTGGTTGCCTCTCACACAGCCCCAACTGGGGACCTGACCTGCAACCCAGGCATGTGTTCCAACTGGGAATTGAACTGGTGACCCTTTGGTTCACAGGCCAGTGCTCAATCCACTGAGCCACACCAGCTGGGGCAGTCTTTGCATTCATTATGTTAGAGTTGTTGTTAGGGGTCACTGTGGAATTTATTGGTAGTATTTTTAGCAATTATCAATAGAATTATGTGATATTTGTCTTTTAAATTACTCTTATGCTGATAGACTTCATAATTTTTAACTTTGTGTCCTCAGAATTTTGTGTCTATATTCTCTCTGGGTTTTTTTGCATCTATATTCTTAAGTGAAATTGGTCTATAGTTTTTGGTACCACATTCATTAAGTTTTGTTATTAAGGTCATGCTTGCTTACAAAGTGGATTGGATGGGGCTTTCAACCTTTTTCAATAATCTGGAATAGTTTGAATAACAGGAAGGTTCAGTTCTTCAAAATTTGGTTTGAACTCAACATTTCTCCTCTTCCTAGGCCCACACTAGACAGCATTTCTCAACCCCACTTGCTGACTGAGTTCTGGCTAATGGAACAGGGCAAAACCATTCCCTTCTAGTCCTGGGCCATAAAAACCTCCACTTTTCCATCCTCCTTGCTCTTTCTTCTTTTGCAATGACCTCAGGAGCTATCTGTTGAAGATGGGGACACAGAACAGAAGGAGCATGGATTCTTGCATTACCATTGAGAGACAGCCACCCACCAATGAGGGACACTTGTTTTGGTCTCTATGTATGTAAAAGGTAAATTTCTATTGTGTTAAGCCCCTGAAATTTCAGGATGCACATTAGAGCAGCTGATATTCCCTTATTAATACTATAATCAGGGACTTTCAGCCAAGATGGAGGCATAGGTAAACACACTGTGCCTCCTCATACAACCAAAAGAAGGACAACAACAAATTCAAAAACAAAAAACAACCAGAACTGACAGGAAATCGAACTGTATGAAAGTCCGATACCCAAGGAGTTAAAGAAGAAACATTCATCCAGACCAGTAGGAAGGGCAGAGATGGGCAGCCACATGGAGAGGACTCTCGGCAAGATGGCAGCTGGCAGACAGGGTGAGGCGGTGGATTTCAGACCCGGCAGTCCCACACCCACATGCAGATAAACTGGGAGGAACAACTGGGGAGTGAGACAGACCACACAACCCAGGGTCCCAGCGTGGGGAAATTAAGCCTCAAACCTCCAATTGAAAACACCTGTGGGGGTTGAGGCAGAAGCAGGGGGAGAAACTCCCAGCCTCAACAGGAGAGACCCACAGGGTCCTAGAATGTACACAAACCCACTCACCTGGGAATCAGCACCAGAAGGGCCCAGTTTGATTGTGGGCGGGGAAAGTCACTGAAAACCGGCAGAGAGCTGAGTAAGTGGCACTGCTCCCTCTCTGACGCCCTCCCCACAAATAGTGTCACAATGCAGTGACGTGTTGCCCTGCCCTGGTGAACACCTAAGGCTCCGCCCCTTATTATGTAACAGGCACGCCGAGACAAAAAAAAAAAATGGCCCAAATGAAAAAACAGATCAAAGCTCCAGAAAAAATACAACTAAGTGATAAAGAGATAGCCAACCTATCAGATGCATAGTTCAAAACACTGCTAATCAGGATGCTCACAGAATTAGTTGAATACGGTCACAAATTAGATGAACAAATGAAGGCTACGCTAAGTGAAATAAAGGAAAATGTACAGGGAACCAACAGTGATGGGAAGAAAAATGGAACTCAAATCAATGGTGTGGACCAGAAGGAAGAAAGAAACATTCAACCAGAATACAATGAAGAAACAAGAATTCAGAAAAATGAGGAGAGGCTTAGGAACCTCCTGGACATCTTTAAATGTTCCAACATCTGAATCATAGGAGTGCCAGAAGGAGAAGAGGAAGAGCAAGAAATGGAAAACTTATTTGAACAAATAATGAAGGAGAACTTCCCCAATCTGGCAAAAGAAATAGACTTCCAGGAAATCCAGGAAGCTCAGAGAGTCCCAAAGAAGTTGGACCAAAGGAGGAACACACCAAGGCACATCATAATTACATTACCCAAGATGAAAGATAAAGAAAAAATCTTAAAAGCAGCAACAGAAAAGGAGACAGTAACCCACAAAGGAGTGCCCATAAGACTCTCAGCTGATTTCTCAAAAGAAATCTTGCAGGCAAGAAGGGGCTGGCAAGAAGTATTCCAAGTCATGAAAGGCAAGGACTTACATCCAAGATGACTCTATCCAGCAAAGCTATCAGTTAGAATGGAAGGGCAGATGAAGTACTTTCCAGATAAGGTCAAGTTAAAGGCGTTCAACATCACCAAGCCCTTATTATATGAAATGTTAAAGGGACTTATCTAAGAAAAAGATCAAAAATACGAACAGTAAGATGACAACAAACTCACAATTATTAACAACTGAACCTAAAACAATAACAAAAACAAAAACAGACTAAGCAAACAACTAGAACAGGAACAGAATCACAGAAATGGAGATCACATGGAGGGTTATCATCAGGGGAGTGGGTGGGGAGAGAGGGGAAAAAGGCACAGGGAATAAGAAGCATAAATGGTAGGCAGAAGATAGACAGGAGGAGGTTAAGAATAGTATAGGAAATGTAGAAGCCAAAGAACTTATATATATATGACCCATAGACATGAACTAAAGAGGGGGAATGTGGGTGGGAGGGGGTGTGCAGGGTGGAGGGGAATAAAGGGGGGAAAATGGAACAACTGTAATAGCCTAATCAATAAAATACATTTAAAAAATAAAAATAAATAAATAAGAGGAAAATGAAAAAAAATACTATAATCAACTAAAATAATCTAGACGTATTGCACTGATAAGTCATGAATTTTAACAGCTTTACTGAGCTACAATTCACATGTCACATAAGTCACTCATTTCAAGTACACAGTTTAAGGGTTTTTATGCTCTTCACAGATAGGTACAACCATCATCACAATCAATTAAAAATATTTGTACCACCTTAAAAAGAAATCCTGTACTGTTTAGCCATCACCCCTAATTCCTGTGCCCCTACCCCTAATCCCAAGCAGCCCCTAATCTACTTGAGGCTTTGGTGACCCTTGTCCTTGTGGGTTCTCAATGTTGCTCTGTCGTGATCTGTTTCCTTTGCATCCTGGGAATGCTTCTCCATCTGGCCCTCTGTACCACTCACTTGAGTTTTACACGTTCAGGTCCACTATTCATTGCATCCAATGCAAATTGTAACTCAGCTACTGCCTTTTTTATTTACCACTGTATCTGGCCCTTATTGAATAGAGGTATTCTTTTGTATCTTAGATAGAGCTTGAAGTGCAAAATTCTAATTTCATCAGTACAGTCTACTGCTGAGCAAGGTTATACTCTGAGTTATAAACTCATTTAATAAGTATTTACTGAGCACCTACTATGTGTCTTGTGAGGAGCTAGAACTACAGGGACATGCGATGTAGCCATTGCCCTCGGGTCCTGCCTTCCCTTTGCTGCACCTGTTCCATAGGCCCGTTTTCCCTTCCTGCTGACCCTCCTCCAGTGAAGAGTTCTTTCCATGGGCCCTTGTTGGATGTGTGTGTTTCCCTGGCTTCTAGGACCCTGAGACTCTGGGGCAATCTTCCTCGGAGATCTGAGGTGAGAGATATGGAGGTATGCGGTACCCAGCCAGCCTTGGCCAGTGTTCTCCACATGCTGACTTCCCTTCCCAGTGGGAGACCCCCCTCTAGTCCAGGTGACGCCGGCCAGGAGCCTTGGAGTGGCTCTTCTCACTGGAGTTGGTTCTAAGACTCACTTCTGCTGCCGGCAGGTTCCAAATGACTCTGTTTACTCCGCTGCCCTGTTCTAGAAGCTCTGGCATTACCCAAGTCAGCATCAAGAGGACAGCTAGGGCCAGTTGTGAATCCCCATCAGGAGGCCGCACCCCCACCCACTGCTCGCGAATGGTGTGTTAGTCTGGGTCCTTCCTAGAAGCTGCTACAAGATCCACCTCCAACACAGGCTTTGTTTCTTAAATTGACGCAGGCATTTCTCTATTTGCAGTGGTTTCCCTGGGTCTTTCATTGGATGTGGGAAGGTGGAAGAGCAGCCACACCATGTTTCCATCGGCACATGGAGGAAAGGATACAAGAGCAGGAAGAGGGACAGGGAGGCACAGCCCTGGGCAGGGTGACAGGGGGCAGCAAAGGACATCCTTACATCTGGCATGGCTGCCCCCTGAGCCACCATGGCTAGGGACCCTTAGATGCTCCCTCTGGAGAGAAGAGAGAGAGGTCCAGGAAGGGACAAAGATTTGACCAGGCTGACAGCCTGTCGGACAGTGCAACAGGCCAAGCCTGGCCCTCCGGGGACCACATGGGAGATAACAGAAGCCCACCGCATCCCTGGGGCCCATCACAGGTGCCACATGCTCCAGGCCATGTCATTCCCTCAATAAGTCAGCACCTGCTTATGGAGCACCCATAGGGCCCCCACATGGTGGGTGATCTGGGCACTGGGGGCAGCAGCAGCGCACGAAGCAGAGCACAGTCCTGCTGGTTAGTGGGAGAGACAGTACACAAAGCAAGTCAGTGAGACATGATGCATTTGATGACCACTGTGTCACGGCTGTTACTCACTGCGGGGCCAGGGCTTGGGTGCTGCACCCTCACAGGGCAGCAACTTGACGTCTGTGGTATCCTTTCACCCGCACCACCCACCTGGCCAGGTGTGGGCGGTTCTCCTCCTTCCACAAAGGAAGAGGCTGCCCTCTAGAGCCCAGGCACCTGCACTGCTCATTCTGGCGCTTAAGTACCTGCCGCCCTCCCCAGCCTCACTCTCGCTCCCTTCGTGGCTGTCTAAAGACCCAGGTCTGCTTCTGGTGGTCGCATAATGCCCAAGGCTGAGGCTGAGCAGGCAGGGGGAGGGGGAGCTTCACCTGGGGTTCTGTTTGGGGTGGGTCACGGAGAAGGCACTAAACCAACAGGTGATGCTGATCAGATGCAGGCAGAGGGCTTCAAATCCACTCTTCCCCTTTATAGCACTAACTGGCCTCTCTGAACCCTGCCGTTCTCACCTGCAAAACAGGAATGTTAAAGCACCTGCTTCATCACTGTGACTAAACAGGGTGAAGAATCACATGAGCGGAGCTCAGCAGCCCCCAGCACATAGTGACCTACCCATAGAGGATAGTAGTAACCTGTTACTACTGTATCTGGCCTCAGGTTTTCCAGGCTGTAAAATGGGGATGGAAAAGTCTCATTTATGCCCACTACTTCGAATAGTCATTCGTTTACGATTATTTTTATTGAGCACCTACCATATGCAGGTACATATAGTATCTTAGACTCTCTTACCTTATGGCTCACTATTTTGGAGTAGGGCTGTGGGGGGAGGGGGGGTGGGAGTGGGGGGGGAGAGGATGGGGGAGGCATACTCAAGCTGCCTCATCATCGAGGGCCCAAGTTCTGGGGGGTGCAGAGTGTGGAGTTTGAGCGCTGGGCTCCAAGCAGCAGGCCAGCAGCGCCACCTAGTGGCGACATGGAGCCAAGTCAGAAGACGTGCCTTCCTGGGCTTTCAGGACTGAAAATCAGTCCCCTTTCCAGCCTCACAGACTATAGGAGCCAAGACCCTGTGCCAGACAGAGAAGCCCCATAATTTTTCTGGGCACCTCCCAGGCCCCTGGAGGGTGGTGGTAGGGCAGGGGCTTGGAAGGAGCCAGGCTCTGGGGTTGCTGGCAGAGCCTCTTGCCATACAACTTATTAAACTAGTCTGGGTCGATTTTCCTCATCTCCAAAATGGGCAATCATCAAACAAGCCCCTCCACACACAGACTGACATGAGACTCGGAGGGAATGGTGAGGGGGAGAGGTGAAAGAGAGATGGGTCTTTCTGGTGCAGTGATGGGTGGGACCACGTGAGCTAAGAATGAACTGGATGAATCCGGGGACCCGCTGACCGCAGCAAGGGTCTGCGGCTAAGGCTGGAGTGGCAGATAGGACTTCAGATGCCAGGCCAGCACAACGTAGGGCAGTGAGGGCCTTGGAGTGTTCAAACCCTAACTGTAGCACTTCCTAATGGGCCCCTAAGCACATTCCCCAACCCTTCTAATCCCAGTCCCGTTGCCTGTAGCCCAGGTCTCCTGGCCCATTGTGGGCGAAAAGAGATGAGCACAGGGCCAGTGCACACCGGACATGGCAAGGGGGCAGTTGTTACTTGGTTGACTCTGTGGGGCAGTGGAGAGAAGCTACCCCAAAAAGTTGTCCTCTCAGAGATCAAGAGGCCAGAGTTTGTGTCCATCCCAGGGTCCCAGCATGGCTCCGAGCGTCCAAGCTGTAAGTATTGGCTCCATCCCATCCCCAGGGTTGTCTGGGACAAAGGCTAGGGCCTGGCCTGGCTGTGAGCGCTGCTTGGGCTATATTTCCCCATGGGTGGTGTCTCCCTCGCTCGTTCTCATTCATTCTCTTCCCTGTTCAACACCTCTGATCTGTTACTCTGTGTCAAGCACTGAGCTAGATGCTGGGGATATAATCCGGATGAGACACTCTTCACTCCACTCCAAACTCCCTTGGCCTCATACTTTATTCCACCCAGGGCCAGGGGATCCAGTTCTTCAAGCAGGCGCAACAGGGCAGTGCCTTACTCCCAGCCTGCCCTGGGTTTCCCCCAAGGCCAGGGTTTGAAAGGCCTGCTTGGTACTCACACATGTGCAACCTGAAGTTCATGCATGTGGGGCTGCTGCTGACTAATGGGAACTGATGGAAAATGCTTCTCCTCTTTCACCCCCTGGGTGGAAAGTTCATCCACAAGCCCCTTCAAAGGGTCCCAGGGGAATTAGCAACCCCATTGTGATCACCAGTGCAACAATGCATGCATACAGGTGCTTTCTCCTTCCTTGTTTCTTTCCCCCTCATTCCTCACTCCTGCTCCCGGAGATCATTTCCCAGATAAATCATTTGCGTGAAGCATCTGTCTCTCAGTCAGCTTTCAGGAGAACCCAAGCTAAGACAAGTGATGAACAAAATACACAAAAATCCCCACCTTCCTGGAGCTTTCACTCCAATAGAAAAGACAGAAAATAAAGAGCATGAATAAGGAAAGTAGACAGTAGTTACATAGTGATACGTGCTAAGAGAAAAGCAACTCTGGGATGGGGGACAGGAATTCATGAAGGAGGAAGACTGGGTTTATCGAGGGTGGCCAAGGACAATCTCATGGAGGATGGGACATTTGACCAGAAGACAGTGAGAGCCAGCCACGCTGACAGCTGAGAGCAGAGCACCTCAGGCAGAGGAAACAAGCGCAAAGACCTGGTGTGTTCAAGGAACAATCAAGTCCGACTCCAAGGTCTTTGGCCTCAGCAGCTGGAAGGCTGGTGTGGCGGTTCTCTGAGACATGGAAGACAGCTGCGGGGGCAGGCTTGGGGGGATATTGGGAGTCGGTGCTGGAAATTTTAGGTGTGAGGTGTCGATTGCTATTAGATGTCCAAGTGGAGGTGTTCAGTAGTCAGAGCACATATGAGCCCGAGGGAGAAAGGTCACTTAGGGGAGTTTAAAATCATGAGGCCAGAGTAGCTCACCAAGGGAGCGAGTGCAGACAGAAAAGACAAATGAGACCCTCAGATGCTAAGAGATTGGGGAAGAGCAACCAATGACCGAGACTGAGAAGGGGTGGCCACAGAAGTTGGAGAAAAATCAGGCAAGGTTGCTGTCTTAAATGACAGACAAGAGAGCAGTTCAAGGGGAGGGTGATCTGCTGGACCATGGACCAGGGCTACGGATAAGTCGAGGAGATAAAGAGATAACTGGATTTAGGCACGAGGAAGTCACTGGTGATCTTTGCAAGAGCAATTTGGGTGTCAGGGTGGGGACCAGGGTCCTATTAGGGAGGTTTGAGAGTGAGAGAGAGGAGAGAAATCAGAGACAGCATCGACACTCTTCCAACAAGTAGCCGTGAATGGAGGGAAGGAGAGAATAGGGCAGCGGCTACAGGAACAGTAAGATCCAGAAAGGTTTGCCGGCTTGTTGGTTAGTTGGTTGGGTTTCAGGCAGCAAGAGGAACGGTGTATTTATGTGCTCATGAGTGTGGCCTGGCTGTTTCCTCAAGAAGATCAGCACAATTGGCAAGCCCTGGCCCAACTTGGGGAAACAAAGAAGGTCCAACTATCAGTATCAGGAATAAAAGGATGTGATCACTACATTTGAAGGATATTAACAGGATAATCAGGTTAAATGTGTCTTTCTTCCTCCTGTTCCAGATCGTTGATTCGAGTCCTGGTTTCCTTCCCTTCACTGTTGGTTCTGTGTGTATCTTTCTTTGTTTCATTTGTGTAGCCTTCTCTTCTCTGCATCCATGAGTCTGCTTCTATTTCGGTTGTTAGGTTATTTTGTTCACGGGGGTTCACACACATATGCGTGAGATCACATGGCACAGAGGATCCAGAGATAAACCCACACATATACGGAGGACTGATTTTCAGCAAGTCAGTACCATTTAACAAACAGTTCTGGAACAGCTGGATGTTCGCATACAAAATAAATGAATTTCAATTCATACCTTGCACCACATGCAAAAATTAACTCAGAAAGGACCATTGTAATGTATAGTTAAATAATAGCTTTACTTAACTATAAAGCTCCTGAAAGAAAATACAGGAGAAAGCCTTTGTGACCTGGGTCAGGCAAAGATTTCTTAGAGGTGACACCAAAGGCCCAACACACAGGAGAAAACACTGGGCTTCGTAGAGCTAGGACTTCTGCTTTATAAAAACATTGCTAAGAGGATGAAAAGACAAGCCACAGCCTGAGAGACAATATTGGCAATCTGTATATTTGATAAAGGACATGTATATAGGTTATATGAAGAACTCAAAACTCTCAAAACTCAATAATAAGAAAACAAACCATACAATTTTAAAACAAGATTTGGGCAGATGCATCACTAAAGAAATGTGGATGGCAAATCCGCCCAGGGAAAGATGCTTAACCGGACTGATTGTGGTCCATCCTCGGCTCTCGCAAGGCTGCCATCTTGAACAATTCGGTTCTTGACTGTGTTGTTCACGGGGAAAAAGTGTCTCCTCTGTCGAACAAAACTCCAGTTCCCAACCAGACAACCCCTCACGCTGACACCTGTGTGCCCGGTCATGTGTCTCTCAGGCGACAGACAAAGGAGAGAGCGGGTGAGCACGACTGTGGTTCGGTTTTCAAACAAATCACTTTAATAGCCTTCTGGAAGGAATTAGGTTTGAAAATCAAACTTAATTTCACTTATTAAGGAAAGGCAGAGTAAAAGCACAATGAAATATCACCACACGAAATTAAAAAAACCAACCACACCAAATACTGGCAAGAATGTAGAGGAAAGTCATGCAACCGACTTTAGAATATGCTCTGCAGTTTCTTAAAAAGAGATTCACTGCCCTGGCTGGTGTAGGTCAGTGCATTGAGCGCAGGCTGCGAACCAGAGGGTTGCCAGTTTGATTCCCAGTCAGGGCACATGCCTGGGTTGCGGGTCAGGTCCCCAGTGGGGGGCCAAGTGAGAGGCAACCACACATTGATGTTTCTCTCCCTCTCTTTCTCCCTCCCTTCCCCTCTGTCTAAAAATAAATAAGTAAAATCTTTAAAAAAAAAGATTCACTTACCATATGGCCCGCTTTTCCACTCTGAGATATTTACCCAAGAGAAGTACAAGTGCAGCTGGTCCTTCAGTGACGCGGGTTTGAGCTGCGTGGGTCCACTTATACACGGACTGTTTTCAGTAAAGACAGCCGACCCTACGTATCCATGGGTTTTGCATCTGCGGATTCAACCGACTGCGGACTGAAAACAGTATTTTTGCATTCCCAACCGCCGATTCCCAACCACGGATTCCCAACCGCAGAACAAAAATACTGCTTTGGATCCTCAGTTGGACCAACTATAGTTAAGTTTTGAGGAAGGGACATCAAAGTTATTCCCAGATATTTGGTTCCCCAGGCGGCTGGCACCCCTACCCCATGTGTTGTTGTTCAAGGGTCAACAGTATATTTCCATACAAAGACACGAATGTTCACAGCAGCTTTATTGGTGATAACAATAACCAATAAGGACAACACGAATGCTCATCGATCAGTGAATGGGAAAATGAACTATGGTATATCCACACAGTGGGATACCACTCAGAAATACAAAGGAACGGACCACTGGTAGACGCTACCAAATAAATGAGTCTCAAAATACTTCCGTCAAGTGAAAGAACGCAGATAAACGAGGAGTACCTACCGTACAGGTCCGCTTCTGGGAAATTTTAGAGACTGCAAGGTGATTCAGAGAAGACAGAAAGCAGATTCATGGTACTTTGAGAACAGGACAGGGGATGGGGTAGCCGTGAAAAAGGAGCTACTAAAGGGCCAGAGGAAGTCGCTTCCGGTGATGGACATGCTCACTGTCTGGGCTGTGGCGATGGCTTCACTGGTGATGTGTTTAGTGTCTGTCACTTTAACTATGTGCAGTCGATGTTACGTATACCTCAATACACTGTGAAAAAATAGGTTTAGAGAGTACTGTTTGGAATTTTTATGCAAAGCCAGTCTTCCTTAATGCCTTTGATTGTTCTGTTTCTCTTGAAATTATATAACAAACACGTCCAAAATCAAAGCCCACAAGCCTCTGGTTTCACGAGCACGGTGGGCTGCACTGGTACTGTGGGGAAAGGCCTCGCTTTGAGGGTCACTCTTCCATCCCTGTGAGACAACAGGTTAAGACGATGTCGGTGGCTTTTAAGCACAAAAGTGGGCAATAGGAGAGGTGACCCACCCACAGGACACTCCAAGTGTCCACGAAAAGTCCTCTCCAAGGGCTCTGCTTGCTTTCTGGAGGAATGAGGGGCCAAGGTTTGAATGAAGATGAAAATGTCCGCTGGAGCTCAGTCATCGGCGGGCACCAACCTGTGACCCCGATCCACACAGCAGCAGTGTGAGGTTAGGGGTGTCTGTGCGGGGCAGGGCAGAGAGGGAGGACAAGGTGGCCAGAGGTTTCCAGGTTCCAGGGTGAAGTGACTTTGGTTACAGAGCCTCAGAGCAGCCCCAAAACCCCTCCGTGCCTCTGCATCTCCGCTGCCCCAAAGGCAGCTGCCTACCCATCTGCGCACAGAGCCAGAGCCTGGGAGCCATGACGTGGAGGTTGACGTGGCCCTGAGTCCAGAGGTCAAAACGGGGGCCAGCAGTGGCTGCAGCTGTCCCTGGTTCTGCACACCTCGCACCATGTGCCCACAGGAGGCAACGAGCCAGCAGAGCAGAGGGGCGGACTGCCCGTGAGACTCTGGTTCAGGTCAGGGCTCCATCGAGTACCAGCCGCGTGCCTTGGGCACGCTACTTAACCGCTCTGTGCCTCGGTTTCTCCATCAGGAAAATGAAGATAACAAGACTTACCACATACAGGTGTGAGAATTAAAGGAATTAACAGCTGTAAGATTTTCAGACAAGTGCAAGTCTAGACACAGCGTGTGCGGGCTGCTGGGTTTGCTATCGCTGCTCTCTGCCCGTTTGAAAATCCCTCCCTGCCCTCGGCTACACATCAGACAGCTCAGACTTTCACACGTGGAAGACCAGGCATCCGACCGCTTGCCTCCAGGGTGTGATGAATAGTTCCCTTAACACCCTTAGATGAAGTCCAGCAGGTTTGGGACTCCTGCTGTTTTATTTCTATTGCCCTGGCTGCTAGAAAATCTGGAATTCAAGTCTTGAGGCAGGAAGATGGGGCCGGACTGATCCATGTAGGTTCTGCTATCTCCAGCAGGGGGCGATCAGCACCGAGCTTTGCTTGGCAGCTGTACCTTCCACCCCACCCCAGTCCCTGGGAACAACAAACTGCTTACTGAAGGCGGGAAGGTCACTCTGGTTCTACAGCCACCCGTGCACCTGTGGGCACTGCTCCTTCCTGGACGCTGACTTTCCTAGTTCCCATCTTTCCAGAGAAGCCTCCTGCCGTAGGTGACTTGGCCTCAGTTGCCCAGTCTGTAAAGTAGGAAGTCACCTCTGCTCCTCCCCTGAGGTTTCCCACAAGGAAAGTCCTAGCAGAAGGGGCAGGCTCCAGGCCCAGCCCACAAGCACAGCCGGGAAAAGCCACTTCCTTAAGTGGGCAACAGCAAAGAACACGAGAGGCCGTTCCAGACCAGGAGCAGGCAGCACCAGCCAGTTGAGGATTCTCCCAGGCCTCGGTGTCCCAAAGTGTCCCAAAGTGTCCCAAATCACCCCAAATCTCGGCCCCAGGGCAGACCCTTTTAATTCTGCACCAACAAGGAGCTGCCAAGTCCACAGTCAGGCCTTCCTCACCCCCTCCCCACCCAAACAGCACAAATGAAAGACAAAAAAAAAAAAAAAAATCAAGTTTTTATTGTTTGATTAACAAACTGGCTTGGAGGGGCAAGAGCAGAGCGCATGGGAAAACCCAGCCTTGATTAGTCAGAAACTCTTGTTAACTGTATACAAAAGGCATGTTACAAAATCATGTAAAAAACTGGGTCAGCAAAGCAGCAGCCCTTGGGGAGGGCTCAAGGCACTTGGAGGCTGAGAAATGGGCCCACCCCGGCCCCTGCAGCACGGCCAAGGGACTGGGGACCTGAGGTCTGCACCCTCCCCTCTTTCACCACAGGGCACCCTGCTCTCCTCTCACCCCACTTACAAATCACTAAACAACCGCCCCCAAAGGGGCATACACATCAGAGGCCAAGAAGACACTGCCAGGAATGAAGCAGCCCTGAGCTGAGCTCCGAGCTCCCTGTTCCCCGGCGGCCCAGGCCCGGGGAAGGGCTACCCTTGCTCCCCATGCCCAGCAGTGTGAGCGAACACAGAACCCAGAGCCGGGGAGGGCCCCAGGCTCTGTCACCCAGGGAGGCAATGGCCATGGGAGGCCTGAGCCGGCCATCAGAGTAAACACAGCCTGGGCTTTGGTCAGTGCCAACTGTGGGGAGAAGGACCACTGTCCCATGCAGCCCCCACGACGTGGTGCTATCCTGGCACGGTCCTGCTGAAGCCGCCGCCCTGGACAAGCCCTAAACGGGGTAGCACATGCAGCATCCTGTGCCTGTCGCCTCCATGCTGGGCTTGGCACCAGACCCCAGGAGCCCGTCGGTAAAGGTGGCAGAGTACTCCGCGATGCTATCTTCCACCCGGGTGATGTACAGGACCGTCAGCAGCACCCCCAGGAACTGAGGAGAAGGGGCAGGGTGGATGAGAGCCTGCTGGAGAACGGGGTGGCCCTCTTTGGCAGTCCCCAGTTCCCAGAAACCCTGGCAGCCAGTCGTGAGCACTTAAGGCACCGGTGACCTGGGAAACCCCCAGAGCACAGCCTTCTCCCTGGCCTGCCTGCTGCCCAAGTGGCCCCTCCCAGGTCATCCCAGAGACCTCCCCTGCTCCTCCTCAGCAGAGGTTTCTCCTGTCTGGGGTTCCTGTCTCCACCCCTGCTACACTTGCCATCTGGAGGACCTTGGTCAGGTCACTCCACCTTGCCAAGCCTCAGTTGCCTTCTCTGTAAGGTGGGTATGATAATAGTACCTACCTTGCAGAACCGAAGGAGGCAGTGCCTGTGAAGCACTCGGAAGAGCTTTATAAGCAATTCTATGGCCATTCTCGCTCTCCTTTCAGCCCTCCCAGGATGAGCCCGGATGGCTGGTATGAGAGCCTTCCTCACCCGCCCCTTTGTACCTGCTCTGCACTGTGTAATCACCAGCCACCCTTCATCTGAACCCACAGCCCGCCCACCACCCGAGTGGAGCGGGGACCAGCCCACCTGGGGGAACAGGATGCCCAGCAGCAGGCCCGCCATGATGGTGTAGTTGTCCATGAACCAGATGAGCACGGCGTGGGTGCAGCCCCGCACGTGGATGACGTTCTGCACGCTGAGGCGCTGCACAGGAAGGACCCGCTGAGCGCCTCGCCTGGCGGAGCCCACTCCTGACTCTGCCACTCAGGCGAGGTCTGGGCAGGTCCCCCGGCCTCCCCGAACCTCAGTTTCTCACGTGCCATGTGAGAAGGTGGTTCCTGACCACTGGGTCCTTAACAGGCAGCCATGTTCCCTGTAACACTGGGAACATTGCAGTGGCACTTCTGGTTGCCACAGAGAACGGGGTTGGGGACTGAGGGGCTTCAGAGCTAAGGGCAGTCCTGCTTCACCGACAGTCTCTCTGCCCGCCTGCCTCCCAGACGCTCCCCAGGGCCTTCACGTGGGTGAGACCCATCCATGACGATCTGACTCCAGGCACATACAAACCCGGTGTTTCCCACGTGGCTTTACCACACACTGAACTGTGCACGAATGCTTCTCTGCACAAATGCAGGGACAATTATACTTTATTTTGTTCAACACTTTATAGAGAATCGTTCACCATTTAAAAAAAACACATCAACTGCAAAAATCATGCTCAGAGCGGGCAAGCTGCCACCGTATCAGCCCCGCCCCCAGAAGCGGCTGCCCCGCGTGTGAGCGCCTGGCTGCACGGGGTCTCCCGCTGCACCTGTTTCTGCCTGGGCCCTCACATGTTGAAATATGGCGTTCAGTCATAAGTTGTTTTACTTCTCCTTCCATCTCAACTAGATTGTTGTTACTTGTTTTGAAATTAGGTATGTGCATAGGTCATATTACCTCTGAATTTCACTTCAGCATAATCACTAGGGCATAACCAAGATTTATGACAAAAACTGGCCATCGGGTCTGAAGGCTCAAGAGCCACTGCTGGCCCATGGCTCTCCAACCGAAATGTGTATCAAAGTCACCTTCCGGGCCCCGAGGATGAGCATCTCTAACGAGGTCCCAGGTGCTGCTGCTCCCTGGTCCGGGACCTCACTTCGAGATCCACTACTCAGAGGCATCTCAAGTCACTATTTCACCTCCCTTGTCAGCACTAAGCCAGCTTCTCTCCTAGTTCAGGGATGTAGCTCAGGAAGCTGACCCAGGCGGGATCCCGCAGAAGGCTGTCTGTCCCCCTGGGACTCCTAGGTCCCAGGCACAGAGAGTCGCCGTGAGCCATCTGCAAACTGGTGGCTCCGAGGGCAGAGGCAGGCCAGTGCCAGGCACGCTGGCACGTGAGCGTGCCTCACAGACAAGCCCACAGCAAACCACCTCTCCCAGCCTGGGGGGTTCCTGACTCCCTGAGCCCCTCTGTGTCTGGGTAGGACTGGAAAACCCCAGTCGTCCCTGGCTACTGTTCAAAGCCAGAAATGTTGGGAAATCTCAGCAGCCAGGAGGCCCACCCCTAGAAACCCTCCAACCACTCGGGACAGGGAGGGAGAGCAACCTTTCTGGAGGAGGTCTCAGAGACATTACCTCCTTGTCGATAGTTCTGTAGCCACACATGGTGTTGACGACGCTCGTCTGAAATGGAAAGGTGTGTTAGCCAGCACGCACCCGGTGCGCACCGCCACAGACACTAGTGATGGTGTCCCCCCCGTGTTATGGGTGAAGGGCCTGGGGCGCAGACTTGCGCTGTCCGGTGTGGCTGGAGCTGAGATTCCCACCCGGGCAGTCTGCCTCCAGTCTGCATCCTAACATCCCACCTCCAAGAAACGCGCTCGGAGGAAAGGTGGGAGGGCTAGTTCTGTGGCACTTGGGTGGGAACCCCTCCTCGACCAGCGGCCACGGGCGGACTAGGAGCACAGAGGAAAGCGTGTCGCCCCAGGCTGCCCCACCCCGCCTGCCAGAGGCACAGCTCTGCTGGCACGGTGACCACTGTCTCAGAGGCCAGGCCGGGCTTCGCCCACTCTGCTGGTTCTCCTGAAGAAAAGCTGCAGACCGCATCTGGGTCCTGGCCAGTGGTGCTCTATCTGAGGGCGAGGCCGGGACCGCCAACGGCCACTCCACCAGTGAAGTGCCACCCCAGGTCCTTTCTGGGAAGACAGTTGTTCACAAAATCTTCCAGACGCTGATCAGTCTAGGTTGGTCCTAGCCTCCTAGGATGGGTCCCATCCCATCCCTTCTCAGCAAGTGTAAGTCACAGGCTGGCAGGAGCACTTCCCATCATGCCTGTGGCCCTGTGCGGTCTCTTCCTCCCATCAGGTGAGAGAGAGACAGCTGGATGCCCTGGTCCTGCCCCTCCACAGCTAAGCGGAAGCTGCGGTGGGGCAGGGTGCCAGCAGCGATGCAGGAGGGCAGCCAAGAGGCCATGTGGCCCCTGGGATCGTGTTGCCTGGTCCAGGTCCCACTCTGTCACTCATGAGCTTTGTGACCAGCCTTAGGTGTGCTGCTGAGGGGCTGGCTCATGGAGGCGCTCACTGAGTGTTTGTTGAAGGAATGAACAAAGGAATGGGTTCCTTGGTCTCTTCCATAAGCAGCGGTGGTCAGCGAGCCCGCCTCACGGGGCTGTTTGAACACCAGGTGAGACACGCACAGAAAATGCCTCTCCCAGGGCCGCACACAGAGGAGCACAGGAATGCTTGGCTGGGGTGACTCTGTTTATGACCCCGGCTTCTGGAAAGGTGAGGAAGGACATCTACCTCCTTCCAAAAGGGTGGGTTGGATCTCAGACATTACCCCGATCGGTCTAAATGTCAGGGCCTAGTGTGCGAGCAAAACAACTTCCCTCAGTCTCGGCTGCCTCCAGGCGCCTCAGACCCAGCACCCAGTTAGCATTTCTGGCCCCTCCAGGCCCTGGACATGACCCCATGGAGAGGGTCAGGCCGGCAGCAGGTCCATGAGGGCATGATGGGAGCAGGTGCTTTCTACCTTGTTTGTTCATTCACTCAGGCATTCACTGAACAATAGTGACTGAATACCCATTGCCTGCCAGTAACTGTTCTAGGTGCTTGGAATATAGGACAAAACAAAGACCTTGCCTTCACGGAACTTCTATGCTAGAAAGGGACACCGACAATGAACATAACAGAGAAGCAAACCGTATGGTATGTAGGCAGGTGACAAGGGTAACTGTACTCCTCACTGAGGGCCCACAGCCCCTGCCCTCAGACATGCAGCTGGCAGAGGCCTCCCTGACACCTAGAGGCCGGACCCCCCCACCCCATCCCACCCTGCTCCACGGGGACTCGCTTCCCCTTGCAGGAGAGCTCCCCTCCAAGGAGGGGATATGATGCACCGTGGTCTTTCCAGATGGAAAGCCTGCCTGGCTCTGACCACAGAACCAATGTCCTGCAGGGGCTCTGCCAAAGGCTTGGGGTCCCGAGACAAGCTGTGCAGAGGGTGCTGCCACCTGCCACACAGCAGTCATCAGGAAGGGGGCTCCTGAACAGCCAAAAGATCAGCACAGCAAGGTTCACGTGTGCGTCCTCTCGCCCTGACCCAGAGCTAACGAGTTGGCTCGTCCGGGGTCTGGGCAGCTAAAAAATGGGGGAGCAGGAGCGTCAGGGACAGGCCCCCCACAGGGTAGCCAACAAAAAGGGAGTGAACATCGATGAAAACTGGACACAGGGGCACAGCAGTCCGAGGCCATTTAATGTAGGAGCGAGGTGCCCTTACACCCATGGGTCTGGGGTGCATCCTTAGTGTGACTGAACTTCACAGGAACTTCAGAAGTCAACACGCAGCTCTGTTGCTCCAAATCCTGTACAGAGAAGCAGGAGAGCTGGCGGCGCAGCTCCTGTCCGCAGGTTAGCAGGCTCGGGACCCAGCAGGAGCCCATGCTTCCCTTCGAGTCTGAAGGCAGGCAGGAAGAATTCTCTCACTCAGGGGAGGGAAGAGCCCTACCCAAATCCCCTGCAGGAAGCCCAGGGTGAGACGTTCCTTTTAAAGCTGAGACCGGCGGGGGGGGGGAGGCAACTTTCCCTGAAGAACTGGTACTTTTGCTTGTGTTAGACATTGGTGACGTAACAGACCACATCTCCCTTTTTCCCTTTGGCTGCCAGGAAGCTCTAAGCCACCAAACGCAAGGCTCCTTTCCAGTGATCCCATAAGCCCCTTAGGCCTATGGATCAGTAGTTTATATTTTCTCCATCACCTGGCCCCCCTATTTTGGAATATATTTTCCATGATTCTGATTTTTTTTAGTTTAGTGTTTCATTCTCTGTATTTCCTTGGTTGAATGAGATAGTATGAAATAAGTAGATTCACACACAAATGGAACTGATTCCATGAAGGAAGGAAGCACCCTCTTTCACACTTAGAGAAAACCATCCCAGTGTAGGAGACACAGGAGAACAACAATTTTGTCACACAGGACCAGAGATAACGCAGCCCGGAGCCGGCTACCTCCCCACCTGAGGGTTCCCGTTTAGAGGCCAGCTTTAGGGTCCCTTTCTCTGCAGCTGGCACCTGTCACACCCGCTCTCAAGTCCCACATGTCCACACTGAGCTCCTGATGCCCCCAACCCTTGTCCGTGAAGCCTCCTCCTTGAGCAATGGGGGCCCCAGCATTCTCGTGGCTCGGGCCAAACTCTGGGTGTTCTCCGCAATCTCCTCTTTCCCCCCGCCCCCCACTGCTCCCAATCTGTCGGCGACTCCTGTTGGCTTACGTAAACACAGCCAGAACCCCACCCTGTCGTGCCCACCCCAGGACGGCCACCTGGCTCTGAGCCTTTGCCTTCTCCCGCCTGGTGTGGTGGGTGCTGTGAGGAGCTGCCCAGGCCCCTGCAGCTGCTGAGGCAGCAGCCCTTAGCTGTCAGCCCCTTGTGGCAATTGTCACATGTGGCTGATTCTATGTGTCAACATGACCAAGCTTTGGGGTACCCAGATAATCAGCCAAACACTCTGGGTGTCTCCGCAAGGGTGTTTTCCAGGACATGGACAGTTAAATCAGTAGACTGAGGAAAGTAGGCTGCCCTCCCTAGCCACAGGCGGGCATCACCCAGGCAGGTAAAGGCCTGAAGAGAACAGAAAGGCTGCCCTTCCTCCACATAACAGAGAATTCTCCCCAGCAGACTGTCTTCAGATCTGGACTGAAATGCCAGCTCTCCCTGGGTCTCCGGCCAGCCCGCCCTCAAGAGGCACTGAACCATCAGCTCTCCCGGACCTCAGGCCTTCAGACTCGAACTGGACCTGAGCACTGGCTCTGCTGGGTCTCCAGCTTGCTGATCCACCCTTCGGTCCTTGGGACTGGCCTGCCTCCATAATTCTGTGAGCCGTGATAACCTCTTCACACACACACACATGCACACACACAGAGACACGTACGCCCCATTGGTTCTGATCCTCTGCTGAACAGAGCCAGCAAGTCGCCTTGCAGGTAGGACAGTGTGCTCATTCAATGCCTGGCCAAGGTGGGGTATGCAGGCTTGGCCTCTCTGTCCCAGTACGGGACAGCTCGGGGGGCTCGTCCACGTGGATGCCACTGAGGTTCCTACTGAGGCTACATAAGTGCTCAGGTTCTCCCCCTGCCCAGTTCTGCTTCTGCCACGTCCCACACAGGTGTTAGTCCCGGAAGCACCTCCTACCAAGCCTCCTGCTCACAAACCTGAATCTCAGAGCCTGCTCCCCAGACTGCCTGGTTTGTGACACGTGGCTGCTGTGCCAGCCCTTGACCAGATGCCCCGCATCTACCTCTGCCCGCTCAGCAGCCACAGTGACCCTGGGAAAGCCCAAGTTATATCTGCCACTCAGCCACTGAGGCCCTTTACTCACTCATGGGAACATCTAAGTTCTGACTGCAGCCTTCAGGGCACCCATAACTTTTCTGACCTCATTTGCTACTACCCTCACTGTGCCACGCTGTCCCTGTGCTGTTTCTCAGACACACCAGGGCAATTCCCCCACAGGGCCTTTGCATTTGCTGGTCTCTCTGCCTAGAAGGCCCCTCCCCCAGATGCACACGTCTTACTCCCTCACTTCCTTAAGGGTGTTTTGGAGAACGCACCTTCTCAATACGTCAAATCACAGTCCTCCATGTCCCTGCTTTATTTTTATCCTTAGCATTTACCACCTCCTAACACCCTCCCTTGCTCACTTATTTTCTCAGTTTTCCTCACGAGGACATCAGCTCCGTGAGGGCAGAGTCCTGTGTGTGCTTGCTGTGCCCCTAGCACCTAGAATCACATCTGGCAAACAGTAGGTCCTCGATCAATACTTGAATGAATGAATGAATGAATGAATGAATGAGTGAATGAATAAATACAAGTTGGGCTGCCACATCTCAGCTTGGACATTTAGGTGCCACTGCCCTGGGTGATGAAGTCCAGGATCACCTCCCACAGGCCTCTCTAAAAACCCCAGGCTCCTTCCCAGCTCTCCCCCTGCCCAGAGGGCCACCCTGAAATGGCAGCTAAAATTTCCAAACAAGTCTCCCCTCCTGGGCTGGCCTTTTTTAGGGCTCGTGAATTTGTCCCTGGCTCCCTGACTCATGGGCGAGGCTCCCACCCCCACAAGCAGCTGCTCAGTTTACAGCACCCTACAGTGGGCACAGAAGGACGGAGACGTCAGGAGGGAAATTTTCCATGACTGTCTGGAGCGTGAGTAAGTGTAAAGCTTCCTGCCTCGTCCCAGCCCAGAAACCAGGCAGTTTTTGGACACGTGAGTCAAACACAGAGGATGGACGAAGCCTCTCCCATGCGGTGACTACACAGGGCAGCCTCCCAAGCAGCTCAGGGAATGAGAGTTGACAGGACCCTCCCGGCATTTACATCATTGGATCCCCTTCCAAGTACCTTGTTACTGATGATCACCAGGCCCTCAAGCCCAAAGTCCCTGGAGACGCCCGATACGCAGGCCCCGCTCTGGCCCTCCAGCCAAGGCTGCAGAGCCAGCCCCCCCTGCTAAGCCGCCCTGGCCTGGAACCCTCTCTTGCTCCTGGTCTGGCATGTCCGGTAGTCAGGGCACAGCTCTGGTGATGGCTGCCTGCCTGTCATCCCAGCCCTACTGACCTTGGACAAGGCACCTAGCCTTTTGGCCCCTCAGTTTCTCATCTGTACAGTGGGTAAATACCAGCACCTGCCCCACAGGGCGGCTGGAAGGACTACATGCGTCAGTACAGCTGAAGAACCTGGAAGAGGCCTGCACACAGTGAGCTCTCAATAGATGTGAGCTGCCACTTCTAGCAAAGGGAAGCCCTCATCCCCAGGTGTACCCCCTTCAGGAGCCCTTAAGGCCCAGGAAGCCTGGGCAATGACCACCACCTGCTGCCCACCCTACCCCTGTCCTGAAAGATGAGAAAGGTGCTTGACCAGTTGGGGTGGCCCCAGGAGCAGGGAATACCGTGTTTCTGATGCAGCAGGTATAGGGCACCCCGCAGGCCAGGGGTCCGGGGGCGTTGCAGTCGTGATACTGGTTTTTGCTCCAATCTTGGTAGTCTTCCCCACCGCAGCACTTAAACTGAGAGAGGGAGCAAGCAGAGAAGGGGGTGCCATCACCACCGAGGCTGCAGGCAGACAGCAGGAGGGTGTCCCGGCAAGAGACAATGCAATTTATGATGTGGCCCACCCTGGTACAGGTAGCTACAGGGAGAACCTGAGGCCGGAGGTCATCATGTCAAGGCACTTCACAGGCAGCATGGCTGCCCAAAAGGTAGTGAGCTCCCCGTCACTGGAAAGGCATGCAAGCCAAGGCTGAGAAGCCTCTTCATGGGTTATCCGGGTGATAACTAAACACTGGATGGCAAAGTCCTTCCTTGTCAAATGGATTCTATTGTCAGGTCCCAGTGCAGGTCTCAGACTAGAAAAATTGGCCCTTAAGTTCCCAGAGACTAGGACTCTATGGCAGCCACAACACCCTGTAGCCCCTGCACCATACTGACCTGCTCCTCACTGGCCCCAGCGTTGCCTGCCTTGAGCTTAGCAAAGGGGCACACAGCCCTCCCATCCTGCCCTGGGCTCAGCACCGAGCAGCGATGAGACTGGTCACTTCCCCATTGGGTTAGCTCCTCCTTGCATCTCCTCCTGTAGTGGTGCCAATACCTAGGGAGAGTCGCTGTACTACTGGGGTGCAGCATGGCCAGGCCCTGCCCTGGGCACTGGAGAGACAGGGTGAGCAACGCAATGTGGCCCCTACCCACGTGGGACACATCCAATGGGGGGAGACTGAGCGCAAGCAGGACGTGAAAAGGTCAGTGAGGTAGCGCTGCGTGCCAGGAGTGTGAAAATGCAGGGAAGAGGGGCAGCTTTAGGTTAGAAGGTCAGGAAAGGCCTCTGAGGAGATGAGGGCATTTAATCTGACACATGAGCAATAGGAAACAGGCCACATGTGCAAAGATCCTGCACAGAAATGAGCAAGCTGTATTTGGGCAGCAGGCGCAGAGGCGAGCATGTGTGGAGCACAGCAAGGGGAGTGGAAGGGGTGAGGCTGAGGGGGCTGCACGGGCCAGACGTACAAAGCCTTGTGAGCCAGGATACTAGGGAGCTGGGATTGTATTCTGAGTGACGGGAAGTCACTGGAGGGCTTAACTAAGGGAGTAATGTCATTGGAGGTCCTGGTAGAAACATAAACCAGATACCTTTTACTGTCCCCACAGAGCCCTTATGGTTATTAGGTTTTAGGAACTGAAAGTGCTTCTCTGTGGCACAGTGCAAAGGGCATTTGCTTTGCTATCAGTCAGACCAGAGTTCAAATCCTCACACCACCACTCTGAGCTGTGTGACTTCAGACAAGTTGATTAGCCTCTCTGAGCCTCAGATCCTCCTTTGTAAAGCAGGATGAGGAATCCCACCTGTGCACAGCTGAGCTGAGGATTACGAAGAGAAGCCATGCATGATGCGCCCTGCACAGGGCCTGGCACCAAGCAGTGCCCAAAGAGCGTGAGGTCACCCCCTCCAGCCCACTCCAGAAGAAATAAAATCCCCAAGCCAGCTGAGGGCTGCTTCCAATAAAAGCATCTTGCTCCACCCAACAGCCAGAGCTGGCAGGCACATCCCTGGCAGAGAAGGGCCTCCCAGAGGCTGCACCTGTTGTGACTGTAGCCAAGCCCTGAGCCAAGGGAGTGGCCACTGCGGGTGGTCCTGGGTGCAGTGAGATGTTGCTCCCCATTGATGGCTATCATGGGGCATCAGGCCATCATAGGGGATGAAGCCCCCAAGGTCATGGTCATGTCCCAGCAAGTGCTGCCAGGCCTGAGTAGGCTCACAGCCCTCAGGCTCTGCTTGTCCTCACTAGGAGAACATGAGGATGATGATCGGAGCAGCTGACACTGACTGACGTCTTACCACATGCCTAGCGCTGCTCGAACACTAAAGGGAATGTCACAATGGCGCCAAGAGGAAAGGACCGTCAGTATCCCCCTGACACAGATGAGGAACCTGAGGACCAGGACTGAATGAGACCGGTAAGCCAAGCAGTACAGTGGCTGGCCTGCAACTGCTATTACCACCTGGACAGACTTGAGTGGACCTCAGGGGAAAGGAGAAGTCTTGTTCCATCCCCCAGTGTGAGGGAACAGAGTCAGGGAAGAGCTCTGGTTGCACCGGGGCCTGTCCTTGACTTGGCAGGGAGGGAGCCCCCCACCACTGAAGGGACTTGGAAGAAAGGACTTTTGAACTGGGTGGCTTAGAGGTCACTCCCATCTCAAGGAAGGAGGATCTTTGTCTATGGAAATGAGGCACCCTGGGATCCTGTGGGGTGGTTTGTAGCTGCACTTGACCTTGTTCTTTTTGTTGTAGGGGGAGGGTCCATGTAACTGAAAAGGGACAAGTAGGGCAAGGACACTGTGGACCAGGCATGTGGGAAGACTGGTTGAGAAGGTCAAGCCCCATCCTTGGTGGCCATCCTTGGCCCACCCTGGCCTCCTGACTTGGCCTTGTTTTGGGAATGTGTGAGACACGTAACCCCTCGCCCTCACCCTCTGGAGCAGCATCCCAAGCGGGGAGCAAAGGGCAGGGGAGGCACATCTCCAACCCACAAAGCCCGGCTCACCTCCTTCTGAACAAAGTCCATGATGTTCTTGAAGTCCAGATCATCATAGTAGTTCTTGATCCCTCTTCGAATGTTGTCATTCAGAAAGTCAATGGTCTGTTTGGACAGAGAGATTATGAAAGGAGAGGACCACGCATGCCCCTGAGTCCAAGCCAAGATTTCCCAGAAGTTCCAATCAGAACAGAGTGTCTGAGTGCCCAGGGAACCCTGACCTCTGCCCACACAGAGCACCCTCTTCACTCCCACCCTGAACACTCTGACCCCCCTGCCCACATACCCGCCTCATGCCCCTAACGCCCATCTGATGCCTGAGCCCCTCTGCCATGTCTGAGCAGGAGTGATTCACCCCTTTTCCTTTACAGAGTAAACAACCCAGGCCCTGAGAGGGTGGGGCCCTGCCTGGGGATGCGCAGCTCCAAGCAGCCATGCGGCTCCAGGCCTGGTGTTCCTCCGACTACCCAAAGACAGGCCTGAGCTGAATCTTCTCTTTGCCCTCTAGACCTCCTCTTGGCTCTTCTCTACTATCCAACCTCTTGTGTTGTGGATAAGGAAACTGAGGCCAGAGAGAGGGCCTGACTCTCCCAACCTCAGAGCAGGCGGGTTAGGGGCCCAGCCAGGACTGGAAATCAGGTCTCCTGACTTCCCCCATGGGCCTCTTCTCTTCCCAGCCACGCTCCGCCCCGAGGAAAGGGCCCACCTCCTAGCTCGGACGGGACAGTCCCCACCGGGAAGAACACTGACTGGCACACTGCCCTCTCCCAGGCGCGCCAGGCCTTCTGGACCAGCAGTCGTCAGGCTGTTGTGCTGAGACCTCAGAGCACAAAAGGCTTCACAAAAGGCCCCAGAGCGGGAAGGGGTGGGGACGGGAATGCAGACAGCCCCGCTCCCCGCTCACAGTGACAATCGGGCTTTCAGAGCAGGGAGGCCCTCGTGTCATCAGAGACTGCTGGCACAAAAGGGGCATTCTGGGCTCTGGAGCAGAATGACCGCGGGGGAGGTGCCCGCGGGTACACTAGGACGACAGGGCTCTGGGTTCCGGGACCAGCCCTGCCACTGCAGGCCCTGTCCCAGCTCTTCCCCTCTCTGGGCCTCAGTTTCCCGCATGTGAACTGACCCCGCAGGCCTATCTTTAAGACGCGTTCCAGCTCTAAGGATTGAAGACTGGGCTGTGAAGCTTTATGATCAAGAACAGCCCATGCAGGCACCCAGGCCTCAGGCACTTCACTTAACGTCGGAACCTCCATTTCTCTCCCTGAGAAATGAGGAGGCCATCCTCGGCCTCACAGCGCGGTGAGAGGTAAATGAACTAAAGCCGCCGCAGAAGTCCTTATCAAGATGCCAGGTGCACAGTAGGCGCTGATCCTGTTACCGTATTTGGCCGTGTGGAATGCACACCCACGTTTTGGGCTCAAACTTTCAGGAAAAAAAATCTTTTGTTTTAATTTTTTAATTCAATTACTTATTAATTTATATTTAGATACTTGTTTTTTGAGTTATAAAGGAATTTTAGCATTTATTTTTGAAAACATTATGGCACAAGACATTTTATGTAACAAATAATTACAAAACACAAAAACAGATACAAGCTATTTCAGGTACCACCCATGTGTAATGTGCACCCTTAATTTTCCCTCAAAAATTTGGGCAAATACGTGCACATTATACGTGGAAAAGTACCGTAGACCTTTCTTCTTCCAGGAGACGCATACCCTATGGTACCATTTCATGCCCATCGTGTCATCCGTGGAAAACGGTTCATTCCAAGGGAAGAAGGCCCCAGGTCCTGTCTGAAAGACCTAGTGCAACAGAGGCAGCCTCAGGGCAAGAGCCAGCCCCTGGCCTGGGACCCCTCACAAACATCCTACAGCCCGGTGAAGCCATGTGACTTGTCCAATCAGCTGCGGGTCGCTGGCAGATTGACGCTGGAATCACGATGTCAAACTCTCAGCCTTTAAAGAGCCAAGGTAAGAACCCAAGGTTCCGTCTGAGGCCATCTCTCTAGCCCATCTCCAGTATCAGAGAGAGAATCCCGAAGCATACATCAGCCAATCTTTCCGACACACTGCTCAAAGCCAAGGTGACAAAGGAGACTGGCTCAGGGAAGCCTCTCTGTGGCCAGAAGGAAACCCCCCTGCTGATGACACACAGCCACTCTGGAGCAGGCCTGGGAGCTGGGGAAGACTGGATGCCCGCCTCGGGAGGCCCGGGACCGGCCCTCTCCCACATGAATGCCTCTGCGCTCAAAGCCCGTAGCCCTGCTTGTGTCTGCGTGCAGGGGCTGGCTAGAACAGTTGCTTGCTGTCCACACAGCCTGGGCCTTTCCAACAGTGGGTGCCTGGTCCTCTGGGTGATGAAGGGACAGACCAGCCAGCTGGGACATGGTTGGGGTGTCTAAGAAACAGGACACCAGAGTGGAGCCAGTGTGCCACCCACGACAGGGCAGGGAATGAGCTCATGGCATTGAATAGCACGCGGCAGGGGGCCCTTGGCTGTGCTGAGGAACAAGAGCCCAATGTCAGAGTCAGGGACACATCTAAGGCTACAAGCCTCAGGCTGTGTCAGCTGGTGTCCTTCTACTCTCAAGGCACTGCAGACACAGTCCTGGGCCACCACATCCTTCCGCATCTACCCTAGCCCACTGGCCACCTCCCAGGCTCTCCACTGGGTCATGTGCTGGAGATGGAGGTGGGGGCATGAGGGCAGGAGGCCCAGGGCAGGGTCAGCAGAGGGGATGCCCACGGGCCTGATGGGGAAAGGCTGTCCCTCCCTCTCTGGTGAGCAGCCCTGCCCTCTCTCCTCAAACCAGTTCAGTCTCTGAGCACTTTCCAAACCTGCTGACTCCAGAAGAGACCTCTGTGAAAATCAGGCCTTCCATCTGGTAAACCGAGGGGGGCCCTGCGGGGCAGAAAGGCCCCACTGGAGGCCTCCCAAAATGGGCAGGAAAAACAGATGGTCCCAGGCCTCATGGGCAGCAGCTGCCCCCAGTTCCTATCAGGGGCCTCTCTGTGTCACACTGGCTCTTTCATGTGTGCACACCTTGGGCACCATGTGTATGCATGTGTACCAGGAGATGTGTAGGACATTTAGGTGGTCCCTATGCTGCCATGGGGGTGGGGGATGGGAGAGAAATGACAGGGAGGCAGGTGAGTTGGACAACTCATTAGCAACTACAAAGTGCTCTGCTGTGTCCAGCTACGTTCTCAGGGGCCGGGGAGCCACTCAGAGGACATGCCTGGCAGAGCGTGGCAGGGAAGAGAGAACTCTGGCTTCCTCTGCTGCTCTCAGAGGACACCCCCACCCCGCAGTGCCACCCCACCCTGCTCTAAACCTGGTCACACCGGCAGGGGCAGCTCCAGCAAGGGCTAGAAGACCACCTTTCACCAGCGGCTGGCCTGGCCTCAAGGCCCCGTGGCCCGGGCTAAACTGAGCACAGAGTGAGCAAACATCAAAGGGCATGGGGTGTTCAAGGCACACTGTTTAAGCGACCAGATTCAAGCTGTCTAGTTCTTTCTTTTAAATCCACTTTCAACGATATCCAAAGCCTCCGCATCACCCCTCTCCGCAGAGATGCTTAGAGTGGCTTTAAATAAATGAGGAATTGAGAGGGGTGGGGGGCATGTGGCAGCTGCTCCCCCAGGATAGGAGGCTGGAGGAGCAGGAAGAGGAGGGAGGAAGGGAAGGGGCAGCAGCTGGGGCCTCCCCCAGGCCTCTGGGGGTGGAGGTGTCCTAGTTTCCTGGTGGCGGATGGGTTCCATACCAGCTTCTAAGACCCGAGGGTGAGGAGGCCGGGCTGCTGGCAGCCCAGCTGGAACCAGTGCCAACCTGGTTCCCATGACATGAAGCCAGCATCTCATAACTCGGCCAGCATCTCTAGGCAGCTTCCCTCGGTTCCCCTAGAAGGTAGAGACTCGTCCTCTTGCCCCCAGACCCCAGCCTCTGCTCCAGCCCTGAGATAGGCCCACTCTGACTACCAATGGCCAAAGAGGACCCAAGAAGCAAGAAAAAAAAGGAGAGGAAAGCTGCAAGGTTCTTTGGAATATTTGCCATTTCTATCCTCAGATCTGGCCAAGGTCACAGATTTAATCTACATGGTGGAGGTAGGTTATGCCTCAGTTCCCCATGTATTTGGGGCTCTAGGTCTCACCCCCAAACAGCTATCCACAATGGGGCACACCAGCTGTGGGAGTCTGACCAGGTCAGTGCAGAACTTGCTCTACTTGGCTCTGGGTAGACGGATACACATGTTCAGGTGCTCAGCTAAGTGGGCCATGGTGCTTTCTCCTTTCTCCCTGCCCTTACCTCAAGGTCAGGCCCAGAGCCAACCAGTGCCAGTGCCATAAAAAATTCCTCACAAGCTGTGTGCTGCCCACTGTTTCCCTGGCCTGGTGTTGGGTGTGACCACGACACCCTTGGATTAAGGCCAGGAAAGAGGCCTCTCCCCTGCTCACCCTGGTGGTAGAGGGGTGGAGGCCTGGGATTGGAACACAGATATACTGGGTATAGCCCAGCACCCTCTGCGTGCTCCTGCTCAGCCCTGCCCAGGTAGGAGCTGTTCTCCTCCAGTGTCCCTGACACCCTCAAGAGAGGCCCGAGAACAAGCTGGGGTGCTGGCAGGACAAGAGGAGTGAGACACAGACCAGTCGTGGGGGCTTAGCCAGACCACTGGCTGAGGTCAAGGTGCTGCACTTCTGCTTCTAATGCCCAGGCCCTCGGGGCCACCTGCTCCCCCGTGCATGGCCATGGGCCCTGTACAAGCAGAGAAGCCACTTCGGTTTGACCATCAAGTCATAACTGATGGCAGAAACCTTGTCCTGGGTTAAGGGTTGAAGAAGGGTTTCTGCCTCACCCCTGGGAATCCGTTTATCTTTCGTAGTCTGGCTGGGGCCATGCTCTATGCGTCTTCCTGAGAACTTAATGTGAAGTCATTAGCTTAATGATTTGTCCTCATTTGTCACAAATAGATTCTCAGAGTTAATAGGCAACCGCAGGCCTGGATTTGTTAGAGTGTGGCTTAGAGAGATCTGCCTTCTCCTCTTGGTAAGAAAAAAATGGAACTGGGAACTCACCTCGTCCCGGCAGCTGACCTTGATTGCTCCTCACCTTTACCTCCACCTTACTGCCCCCCGCCCCCCACCCACCACCACCACCAATAAGCCGGGCTTCTCCTTCCCTGTCCTCACCATTGGCTCATCTCTGGTCTCGTTTCATAAAATCACATTACGTTCCAGTTGGAAGGAACA